>JAAAQI020080006.1:0-16902 GCA_011800005.2 Stichodactyla mertensii | reverse complement strand
CACCATCATCACCACCACCATCACCACCACCATCACCACCATCACCACCACCATCATCATCATCACCATCATCACCACCACCATCACCACCACCACCATCATCACCACCACCATCACCACCACCATCACCACCATCACCACCACCATCATCATCATCACCATCATCACCATCACCATCACCATTGTCACACGTCATTCATGTCGTACTTGTTGCTACTATCACTACGTCATGCATTCATAATCATCAATATTCTTTTCTATGTTGGTCATTTTCTA
Source organism: Stichodactyla mertensii (assembly GCA_011800005.2). Taxonomy (NCBI): domain Eukaryota; kingdom Metazoa; phylum Cnidaria; class Anthozoa; order Actiniaria; family Stichodactylidae; genus Stichodactyla; species Stichodactyla mertensii. The sequence goes on along the minus strand of JAAAQI020080006.1, from coordinate 16,626 downwards.
CATTATTACATGTTAATTTCTCATTACTCTTGTTCTATTATCTTTTATTTCCAGAAATGATGAAAAGAATCATGAGAGCTGTTAAGAGAAACAACATTTACAAAGCCAAACATGTCGTTGGGGAGTACTTTATCGCTCTTAACCGTAGGTTCCTGTCGTTTGTCCTTCTTGCTGATAAAATGGGTAAGTATACATTCTTTCTTAAAGCTGTTGCCATTGGAAGTAGCATTTTAATTTTTTTTTCATATCCATCCAAACCTTAATTGTAGTTATGCAAATATCAATCTTTAGCTCCAAGGCGGGGACACCCCAGTGGGAATTGACATAGAATCTTGCTCCTTGGGTCGGGCATTTGACAAGTACATGCCACATCGAAGCGTTAGGTTACCTTAAGTTGGTTTCATGATTGGGATCAAAGATAACTTTATCTAACATTGGCCGATATCATTCCTTCTGCTACGAATCTTTTATCTCTGGGAACTGGTACCTCTCTTCATCAGGGCTCGGTTTAAGGGTATTCAAAAAATGGAGCTACAGATGTTAGAGACAAGTCGCCCCATTTAAGTGAGTCTCAGTCCCGATGGGATGGGGTGGGGGGTGGGGTGGGGGGAGGTACTTCCAACCATTTTGTACAGGGATGCTCCGCTCGGACTCTGGACCCCTTAATCTTTTATTTACAAATTTCTGCAAAAAAGGTACCCCTTTCACATACCTTTGCCTAAAAAGGTACCCCTTTTATATACGTACCAGCTTTGGCTTATACTAGCATGGTGAATCCCTACCCTTTTCTATACCAAAACTCACAAATTCCCATCCCTTTTCTATACCAAAACTCACAAATTCCCAACCCTTTTCTATACCAAAACTCAAAAATTCCCATCCCTTTTCTGTACCAAAACTCAAAAATTCCCAACCCTTTTCTATACCAAAACTCAAAAATTCCCAACCCTTTTCTGTACCAAACATCAAAAATTCCCAACCCTTTTCTATACCTTTGGCCTAAAAAGGTACCTCTTTCAGGCGGAGCGTCCCCATATAGACCAATATAGGGAGTACCCCCCGGGGTCTCAGTAATGGTGGTGCATTCCGGATTCCAAGTACTGGACTCCGGATTCTACATGCTGGGTTCCGCATTCCAAGTCTTGAATATTCGGGAGTCCAAAAGCCAAATTTCTGAGTTCCGGATTCCAAATGCTGGATTCCAGATTTCCTTACAGGGGCGAACCAAGTCGAAACAAGTGCGTGAGACCGAGGGTTATCAAACCAACCCTCCCTTGACTAATTCAGTAACAAACCTCTTTACTTTAGTTGTAATGCTTTCCCATTTCAGATCACGTGTCATTCCCCTGGTTATATTTCTTTGTTTCCCGGAAACGCTCGAGAAGATACATTAATATATATGAACCTTACACAAAAAAATTATTCCGAGAGGATGACACATGGTCTGAAATGGGAAAACATTACGCCCTGCCCAAAGTAAACAGGTCTACTGAAGGAGGTAATTATGATACCAGTCAACACAGCAATAGTCAACACAGCAATACTCAACACAGCAATACCAATACCAGTCAACACAGCAATACTCTCGTCTCACAGTCACATAAACTTGTAATCGGTCACTCAACGATCTCTCTTGTTAGGTCTATTCAGAGAAATAGGAAAATCCAAAAAGGATGACACTGTGGAGGACTTCAAGAGAGAATTCGAAAAACAAGCCGACGAAGCCAGAAAGGCCGTAGAATTCATCTTGTACCACTTCAATGAACACCGTGTTAGCGATGGATTACTTGATAGTAAGTGTAAATATTAGGACTGACTTCTTTTGAACGCCTCTCTTTCTTTCAAGAGGAAAGTCATTGATATTAAGAAATTAGTTAAATGATCTGATATCGTCATAGATTATAACTCGGCCTCTTTACTTTAGCTATAATGCTTTCCAATTTCAGATCTCGTATTATATGTTTTCCCTTGAGAATATGATTAACCTTTATTAACTGTTAAATTCCCCGCCCTGTCCTGGGGGGGGTTGGGGGTCGGATCTTTTCAAGTGTAGAAAGAAAAATATACCTAAGGAAGTCAAGAAAATGTTACGTGGTCCGGAAAGGGAAAGTAAAGAGGTCCTTTTTCAACTTATTGTTCTTTTCTTTTCTTTTCTTTTCCTTTTTCAGAACCTTTTGTCAAACTTGGTGTCCAGACGGCTATAGCAGTGAGTTCTATTGGTCAATTCATTTGATGACGAGGGAATTCCACGTTGAATTTCACGAAAAAAACGATATCGCATTCGCCGCTTGGAATTTCCGAGTCGTGAAATGAATTTTCTTTTAATACAATAGCGGACAGACAAAGACTTTATTTTTGGTTTGTCTTCAAGTTCAATTCTTGAGCGGCTGTAGGTGTGTCGGTGTTTAATTTCACGTTAAATTCCCTCTGTCTTCGATAGCAATCAGCACGCGAGTTTCAGATAAAGTCTCGAACGCACGATGCGACGTTGCCTAAGACGTGTCTTGCAATGAGGAAATCGCACCGTGTGTATCCACCCGTACAACTGTTGCGCGGGACGAAGTCGCAGAAATAGAATGGTCGCAGAAGTAGAAAGAAATTTGTGGCGATGTCGCAAGGAAAGTCGCTACGCCGCATCGTGCGTCTGAGCCGTCTGAGGGTTTTTGCAATTGTTGTACTGTTTGTATACGCTACGGAACACGTGCTATTGTATAACGAATAAAAGATTGTCTTCTTTTCTATTTCTAACAGTACTTCCAAGCATTCAAGCAAGGCCAGAAGTTTGGCATAATGGCTTGGAACTACTATATAGGTGAGCAGGGAAAACGACAGCAGTTACAACAACTGCCGCGACAGCTACAGCAACTCGCAACTATTAATGCAGAAAACTACCAAAACAGTATAAACTAATTAACTAAAAACAACAACGGCCACTAAGTATCGCCGGCAATATAGTATTGTTGTGGGTAAGGTGGGTAGGTGGGTGGGTAGGTAGGTGGGTAGGTAGGTGGGTAGGTAGGTGGGTATGCAGAATGAGCTGAAGATTCGCGGTAAATACATTCTAGAAAAAAATTACAATGATCATTATCAATATCGGCAAAAACAACAATTAAAAGTAGCAGCACCATTAACAACAGGTTCGGTGTTACGATCGAATTTTTTATATATTGCAATGTTTTTTGTTTTGTAACAGATATGGTATCAGACATCGTACGATTAGCTCTGAAAGAGCGTAAACACGAAGCAGCCGTCCAGAGAGCCGGTGCTGGTGTGCTGTCCATGATTCGTAGGGGAACCAAAACTGTAGTCGCTCTCCATCACTTGTACACCCAAAAGAAGTGTTATGGTCCGCGATCGGACGAAGATGAGGAACTACTTGACAAAATAGAGAAACCCGAAGATAAGAAAGCTAAGGCTTGAAGGTTTGTACGGTGGCTCTGAAGTGACATGACTAAAACATTCTTTTATTAATCGCAATTAAGTTTTTTTTTTTTTTTTACATCGAGCACGAATCTATGAAATACACAACACTCTTGGAAACCTTCACTCTAGTCACTCTAATTTAATTGCTCAAGACTCATTCCTCTATGCCAAGGTGTTGGAGATATTGGAATAGCAATCACACACACCAATTCGCCTTTCCGAAATTCAAAGAAAGACTGGGCACGAACTCTATCTCGTTCCCAAAATCAATCGCAGAATCCAATGCAAGATGGCGGCATCTTTTGATCTCGTCCCCAAATTCAAGCCCCACAATTCTGTGCGGCACGAGTTCGTTCCAGTCCTCGGCTGAATTTCGGAAAGGCAAATTGTAATGAATATACCATCGGTCTCATAATCCTATCCCGGCATAAACTTCGGGTATCTTTACAATAGGCCCCTTGCAGCACGTCGGAAGCTGAATTTGGAGGGCAAAACAATAGGTTTCTGGTTCTCTGGAGATGAGATTCTTTTGTCTTGCCCTCCAAATTCAGCTGCATTCCTACGTGCTGCAAGGGGCCTATTGTGATCATTCTTCAATTTGTCTTTCTCAGGGTGTCTCCGATCAGGACACGATGACCACTGAATTAGAAATAGTGGCTAAAAATTTAGAATAACTGTGGAAGTTTCGAAAAGTTTAGCCCAAGTCAAGCACGTACGTTCCTGATGCTCAAGCACGCAACAATAATAGAACAGCACGTACTTTGTATGATTAGCAATGCTTATGAGAAATGGATAGAAAAAAGTAAATCAAGGTATAATCAGTGCGCAATGATATTACTGTATTCTGTTGGTCTATAATAATCACTCTGCGTTGAATGTTATTATGGTATTCATAAAAAAAATTAACAAAAACTTGAGTTGAGTCAATTTCCTTTTTGTTTATATTTTAAACCTTATCAACTACAGATTTAATCTTCTTTTTTCTCTTCTTTTTTGTTTTCTTTCTTGATTTGTTGACATCAACATTACTTTTTTGTTTCGAAGATGCACTGTTTTTGCTATTTAGTGTTAGAGCTTTGTCGTCATCATTTTGTTTAACATCGTCCTCAGGGTCTTCAGGAAGCTTCATTTTCTTCGCTTTAGTTTTGAATGCATTTTTCATCTTGGTTTTTCTTTTGCGAGGATTAAGAGTACTCTGGGAGATATCTGCCTGAGGATTAACTTGAGCAACATTTGTATTGCTGTACGTATTTTCAACATGTCCGTCTTCATTTCTAATGAACAAAGCTACAAAAAAGCCGTTAGTTTGGTTGTCTTCTGGCGAGGCACGAATACATCTTTCAGCTGTTAAGAAATGCAGAATAATTTCTTTACTTCAGGTACGAAAAGTTGTTGTAAAGATTTGGACACACGAGGGAAATCGTGTGTCCACCCGTAAAAGTAGAACTCATTTCTACTTCTGCCAGCAATGTCGTGCGCAACTGTTGCACGGGTAGACACATGGTGCGATTTCCCCGTTACAAGCAACGTCACAGGCACTGTACGGTATTATTTGGTTTCAAGTCATTTGTTTCAGCCAAAAGAGAAGCCTTTATAGTAAAATAAGTACTGTTCTATAAAAATGTCGATGTGATTGATACTCACCACCTGGGAATACAGGAAGCCCTCTGTTAGTCCAAGTTGCCATTATTGGAGATAATTCAAATTTTCCTTCTAATTTTCTTAATGCTTCTTTTACAACATCTTCATTTTCCTTAACGAAAATAACATAGTAACTTAGTAATGATTTCATTTAAAGAATAATATAAAAAACTACCTGAAAAAACCTTCACAGAAGACAAATGTATACAGTTACTGTATTTTGTATAGCTCATGCTCTAATTTTTTGTCTACTTAAAGCTCCTTTCAAACATTGCTTCCTGGATTTAGGAAGTCTAAGACTGTGGTATCACGTCAGGACAGAGTAGTTTGTTAATTATAATTATGGAGAGATTCATTGGAATGTTTAACACACTTATGCATTTTTCATTATTTGGTCGTCTTATTTTTTCCTACTGTTAACTCTTTCCTCCTCCCAGTAACATGGCACCAAAATGATGCACGAAATGGGTGAGTGGGGGATATTGTTCGTTTACTCCAAAATGACCCCTTTCGTTCCAATATTTTCTGAGATGGTAGATGTTTAAATTTTAAGAAATGAAGTAGTAACCTTTGTGTGGATTGAGCAGGTAGAGTAAACCACTTTTTTTACTGATGGGAAGGACAGAGCGTGCATCAGAGCTGACAACTGGAACTGGGATAAAGAGTCTAACCTCTTGTGAAAATCTTCATCCTTGAAAAAAGGAAATGAAATTTCCTTTTAAAAAATCAAGAGGGAACGATGAAATAAGGAAACAGATTCATGCTAAATGATAATATGAATGAATGAACAAATGAATGAACAGACAAATAAACAAATGAATGAATAAATGAAGGAACAAATGAAATGATTGTATGAATAAATGAATGATTGAATGAATGAATGTATGAAAGAATGAACAAATGAATGAACAAATGAATGATTATGTGAATAAATGAATGAATAATTGTGTGAATGAATGAATGAATGTATGAAAAATGGATGAATGAATGATTGTGTGAATGAATGGAATGAATGAATGAATGAATGAATGAATGAATGAATATATGAATGAATGAACAAAACCTGTGTGTCATCAATGAGATAATCCATTCTGTTGACTATCCCAGAACCAGAACATGAAGGATCCACAATAATGTACTCAATATTTTGGTATTCTTTGGATGAAGGATTGACCTAAAATCAACAACTATTAATTAAATAATGATCTTCAGAAGGCACAAAAAATAGTCAAAGATATAGTTTTCTCTTAGAATCTGAAGGCTATGGCTGCATGTGTTGGGCCATATTATTTTTCAAAGTGGTTTTTGTATGAATGGGAAATGATACAGTACTGACTTACAGCACATACACGGTATGGTATGCAGTAATGGTATGAAAAGGTTTCCTATTGTTTTCATGCAAATCATCCAATCACAAGGCAATAAGTGCTATGGCATGGATACTAAATTTGCTGTATCATTTTCCCACTCATACAAAAACCACTCAATGGCCACATCCATTTAAAAATACTAAAAGTGCAAGGGAATGAATGCAAATGCAATTCGTTGCTTTCTTATTGTGAATGCCTTACTGTAATTAATTTTGCACAACCATATGCCATGAAAGATGGCAGAACAAGAATTCTTTCTCTTGTAAAATGATTTTATTATTTCTGAGAGTGAAGATGGTTGCTTTCACACAATCTTTCAAAACTTCTATTTTTCTTTATTAATTTAACAATGTTTTTGCTGTATAATAGCTTGTCCCCTACCTCTAAGAAGCTTATATTTCTCATGGCAACACAATCAACACCAGCTGTTTTCATGAGCTTTTTCATTGTAGACAGTCGATGGTTGTCTGTATCAAAAGCATAAATTTCCCTGACAAAGCCAAAGATAGTTTGGAAATGTGACTAGACCCCTTGCAGCAATAAACCCCATTTTAGCAGATCAATTTGGAGGACAAAACAACAGAATTTGACTTCCCTGAGAATTGAAGGTTAAAAATGTTCAATTGTTTTGTCCTCCAAATTGAACTGCTTTGGGGATTGCTGCAAGGGGTCATCTAGATACAGAGAGTATATGGAGCAGTAATACATTCCTTCATTTGTCCATCCATCCATTTACCCATATTCATTCATTCATTCATTCAATTTTTCAGTCATCCATTAATTCCTCTATTCAATATTATTTTTATTTCTTACCCAGTATTGTTCATGCGGGATGCCAGGTGACTTGTCTTGTTACCTGGAGCGGCACATGCATCAATCACATGACTTCCTGGGGGAGGGTTAAGTATGTGGACAGGAAGACAACTTGCCTTAACAAAAAAGAACATTGGTTTTCAGTAGTTACTTTTGTAATAATTAAAAATTAGAACCATCAATAATGGTACATGTGTACTTTTCATCCAATTCCTCTAATACTCAAGCAAACACTATAGAAAAATTATGAAGCTAAAACCTATGCAAGGATATAATTAGTAAAGATCAAATATCAATGACCACCAATTTTTAAAAAAAATCAATTTCATCAAATCCCTGATCTGGACTGATCTAAGTCAGGGGATGGTTAATTCACAGATCAGATTAGAATTGAGCATGTTGGGTTTTGTGGAGGGAGGAAAACTGGAGAGCCCGGAGAAAAATCCTTGAATCAAGGAAGAGAGCCAACAACAACTCTACTCACATGAAATGCTGAGTCCAGGAATCCAACCCGAGACCCTAGAGGTGGGAGGTGAGTGTGTTACCACTACACCCAATGTCATTATCTTGCTGCATAAATGTACATGTTAGCTAGTTAGCTAGCCTAGCCACACCAGATCCTGTTGAATAGAACTCCCTACTTTTGCATTCATTAAAAATGCTGAATGCATTTTCATTTAGTTATGATTAATTCATCAGCAAAGTACCTTGTCTTGTAGAATAATATGTCCTTTCAAGTACAGTGGGTGCTTATGTAAGTCTGTTGCTGGTGGAAACACAATAACATCTGGAATATGTTCATCCAAGTAGAATGAGTTTTCTTCCTTGCAATGATTAAAAAAGCATATCATTACATAAGGTGCGGTTTCAGACTACAAAGACCAGTTGTTTAGAGTATCAAATATGAAAGCAAATTACAATTGCATCAGGTTAAGTGCATGTGCTGAAAAAATATAAATGAGCTGTATGGACAGTTGCACATGCTTCTGTGAAAACCATTGACCAAAGTCATGTGAGTGATGGGCACACATGAATTTTTTAAGGTAGTCAAGAAAAACCTATATTCAGACCTGGGTCCACTCATGCATGCTTAATTCGAGCGAAGTTGTTTACATGCATCTAAGATTAGACATGAAAAGGCCAGAAAAGGATCATATAATAAAATGCTTAATGATTGAGTTAGGTTGGGCCGGATGAAAACATATTTGGTTCTTGGTTATTCTGTAGGACCTTGCTGTGCTCAGTCCATATGGTCATGACCTCCAGCCAAATATTTTTCAATCTGGCCCTCCCACTCAAGACAGTCAATAAGTACATAGTATGACATATATATACATACATAAAGTGTACTCTTGTTTGTCAAACAATACATCACAACCTGTTAAAATTTCAATGAATAGTAGTACAAAGTCTGTAATTGCTGTAGTAATACCTTTTTTGGTGTCTCCTGAGACACATCAATCATTTTATATCCTTCATTTCTAAACTGTTCAGTGACATTTTCCACTGATGTCATCAAGAGGTTTACTCTCACATATCTAGGAATTGCCGCTGTTATATGAAACAGAATATTGGTAATGTTAGATTTTATTGCAACTATTTATGATTTTCTTCATAAGGGATTAATCATTAATTAACAGGGGAAGTGGGAGAGGATGAGATTTTTCCCACCCTTTTTCCATGCTCAGGCCCTATACTCTCAATGGATATAGTACCCCAAAAATGTGTGCCAAACCCCAAACACTCCAAAAATGTTTAAAACCTGTCCCCTTGGGGAAAATAGAAAATGATGATTGACCCTCCCCTAATTTGTACCCCCTGCAAATTAATATTACTGCTTAGGAAATGTATTTCTAAAAACAAAGTTTGAAATGGATTAAGTAATTGAACTTACCAGCCATTTTTGTTTTCACTGAAAGTAGGTCCTCATTTTTTGACACTTTTTCTCTGATCTTTATTCTTGCCAGCGCAGCATTCAGGCTTGATTTATTTCTCATTATGCAATGCTTGAACTTCCCCCCACACTTTAGACCATGGCCAAATAACAGTTCATAAACCAGTACTAACGCAAAGCTGGGTTTTAACTAGAAATACATAAGATATATTTAATTAGCTATAATTAACTATAATAATACCAAGACTGGTACCTCATGAAAGAAGTTTTAGCTTTAATGTGTAATTTGCCTGCACAGAATACAGGTAGCTTTAGGCTGGGCTGGGAAAGGTTTGAAGGAATAATGGACTCCTTTCTCATCACCTCCCCTGACTGGGAAGGGGGGGAGGGGGTCGCAATTGAATTAATTCTTTAGATTTATGCAGACACTCACCTGTTTTTCAAGCTTCAATAAATTCGTTTGTTTTATGATTTCATCAATAATTTGTTTATCTAAAAATGAATAAAACATCTCAATACAAAATCTATACAGCTGTTAATTGTGACGTATTTCGAACGAAAAATGACTTCTGGGTTCAAAATGAAAGGCAGTTCTTTGAAGATTTTTCTTGCTTTCTTCTTCATAGTAGGAATTGATGTACATAAGTCTGTTTATTACAGGTGGAGGAGGAATTGTGGATAAACGTTTTGGTTTTATTTTAGCGCACTTTGTGAAAAATTGGACCCGGAAATACGTCACAACTTAATAGCAAGACACAGGAAACCCAACTAGTGATTTCAGAATCTATATGTGCATGACAGATTTTCCTGGTATTTCACCAGTAGTTTGATTTTAAGAATCTTTCTATTGTCTACATCTTTACTTCGTTTAAACTCAAAATATTTATGAAGAAAAAAAACCCCTTAATCTGGCGAGGTCCAGGCAAAGTTCAGCTTCCAAATCAAGTTCAATACCTCTTATACTTACATTTTAAGGTCTCACAAACCAAAGCATACAATATCTTCTTATTCTTGAATTCATTTTCAATCACAAGACTCTTTACCGTGCCTTTCTTTTTCAGTATTTTGTCTACAATTTTGGCAGCACTTGAATACAGCGACGCCATCTTGGATTCTCTACTAGACCCAGTCCTCTACGGCCATATGAATAAATTAAGGGGGCGCGGGAGGTGTTCTATCTCAAGCAAATCGATAAAATAAAATTTTAAAAGTCTTTTAAGAACCTCAAAGTATCATAGTTACATTCGTTACGCAAAAATGCATCGATTGTAAAATTTCTAGGAAAGAAAAGCATTCTTAAGTTTATTTGAAGTGCTTTTTTGGGTTGGGATCCCTGTGCATTGTGCTATTCCAAGATGGCCGCCTTAGTCAGTGATGTTCCAGAAACACGTGAAGAACAAAATGACGAAAAAATAGAAGAATTACCCGAAGATAACGACCCTGTTGAAGCTAAAAAGAAGAAGAAGAAGAAAAAGAAGAAGAAGGGTAATTTTGAATAATACTTTTGCTTTTTCGTGAGTCTTTAAGGCTCTAAATTGTTTTGCAAAAAATATTAGGATTAGTCATCATTATTTTAGGTTTAATTAAAGAGCTTCTTTATTAATTATGATTTTGGATATCAGCCGAAGGTTAAACTGAGAAAATCCCACAATTCTATGTTTTTACCATAAATTTAAATCACAGGTTAAAAACATATGGTCTATTTAATGTAAATAAGAATTAGGTTTAAAACTTATAAGCATACCTTGTGGTTTGTTTTAAAAATGAACGTTCAGGTTATTCTGCTCCGTCATTTAATAATACGACTAAATTAAATAATTAGGTGTTTTAGATGTCTCCTGATCTAGTAGTGTTTATATGACAAGAAAGATTTTTTTAAAAGATTAATTTGCTAGTGCTTCATCCATTACATAACTAGAAGCTCTAAGAGCGTAAACTGGGCTACCTGTGGATTAGATGCATTGATCTATCAGATTTAGAAATGCTAGATGCGCTTGCCTGATTCATTGGGAACTGCTGTCGATAGCAAGATTGACTTTAAAATAAAAAAATCTGCCTGATAATTTTTGCTATTTTTTAATTCTTATGGCTTGACTTCCATCAAGGCACTTAGAATTATTTCACATAACTGGAATTTTAAAATGAAATTTTGGATAGTTTGTTTTTCTGGTGATAAAATAACATTGACTGAAACCTTGCATCACTCTCCTCCACAGCTCCACTCCCTCGTGGAAATTTGAGAACATTCCAGAACGTGCTCTTATCAGCAAACATACATGTTGACTGTAATGAGCTGTCTGAGCTTTTGTTTGTCTCCTTTGAAGCCTTCATTTAGCTTGTAGCACCAGTTAACGGCCTTAAATCTTCCTTCAAACAGGTGTCTTATATCTTTCTTTGCTTAATTTTATCGATTTATCATGTAAATCCCATAATAAATAATCATTTCTAAGCGAACTTTGATCATGTGATGTTTGTTGTCTTTCCCCGTTGATGTACATGTTGATGACCTTATGAATGAAGTAAATCTTTGTTCAAAAAAGTATTGCTAATTCTCTCTGAGTTAGTTGATCGATTTTTCATGTAAACCTGGTAATAATTTATCTCATTTCTAAAGCACTTTCAAATTGCGATGTGTTGAGCTCTCGATATAGTTTTGAGTTCTGTGTTTATTTGAATACTTTTGAATATCTAATATTTGAATATCTATCAATTATGTTATATCCTATTCTAGAGATCTTCAGAAAAGGCTAGTAATTTTCCTCTACTAAAGTCTAGTTAAAAATAAAATATACTAGTACTTTCTGTAAGAAAAACTATACCCTCAAATCCAGTTGAATCCTGTTGGCCTGCATCTAGTAGCAATTGCTTTACTGGATCACACGAAAATTGTCTTGAAATCAGTTTTCACTATTTTACAATATTTTATGAGCCTTTGATTGCTGTTCGTCAGCGGCTATCAAATGAGAGCATGTGCGATGTGCGTGTATGTTACGTGATTACCCATATCATTGCATCAACTGTAATTGACATATGGATTGACATCTGCATCAGTTGCAACATTCCCCTGCACCCAGGAACCCTGTAACTTACTTGGTCTGTAGAGTCCTGAGTACTGATTGCACAACTTTTCAATTTTGCTGCACAGGGAAAAAAAAAACCCGGAGACATGCGACGCATTTCTAGACTGGTTTACCACAGGTAGCCCAGTAATAAAATTGATGTATTAGCAAGAAGAATCTTGTTGATAAAAGCTGCATTAAATGAGAGTATGGAACTTCCATGTTCTATACACTGCTTTCTTATGACCTATAAAGCATTTTGTCTTGGCTCATTTGCATCAAATTTGAGGGGCACTTTGCATAAACACAATAGTTTTCATGTGCAGTGAAGGATAACAAGCTATTGTATTTATGCAAAGTGCCCCCCCCCCAAAGTTGAGAATAAGAAATCAGTGAATTAAGATTTTTTGGTCGTAGTGCATCACTGGGTAGTATGCACAGTAATATCTGAATGGCCCACTTTGGACCGCCCACTTTTGGTGAGGGATGAAGACCACAGGAAACAATGACATATTAACAGTTATTCTCTTGTTCTTCTGGAGCCTCAATCCAGATCTTGAAAGGAGGATATTGGATTTGTATTCCCTGATAATGGGTTTTCTGTTGTTTTACCTAGGATCAGTGAAACCAGGGCTTAAAATAGAAAAATATAAATGGCCAGACAGTTTTTTTATTTTTGGAAGGACAAATGTTTTTAGTAGAGTAAAATTTCCCCTTCCATTCTATTTTCCATTTGGCAGCTCAAAACTGTTTTCCCTGCCAGTTGTAAGATTTGACCTGCATTTTGGCCATTGGCAGGCTGCTATTTTGAGTCCTGGAAACCCCACATCTTTAAACTTGCAGGGGGTGGAGAGATCTTAGCAAGGTAGATGCCAGAATGAACTTTCTTAATGCAACATCCAACCTTCTATAATGCATGTCAGTGCTGAGGTAAGTGTGGCTATTTTCTATATTTGAGACATAATTTCTTTTTGTTTTGTAGCTGGTAATGATGAGAAAGATACTACAGCCAACGAGGATCCTGTGATGAATGGTGAAACCACAGATAACAAAGAAAACCAGGAAAATACTGTGACAAATGGTACAGAAAACAAAGAAAATGAAGAAGGCATGTACAAATAAACTATGAACAGTATAATATACAAATATGCATGTCAGGTCTAATTTGTACTCAAGAATATGATTTTTCAAATGTAAGAAGTAAGAATACTGTTTGACAAAGTGAAAGCTTGATTATCCATCTTAAAATCCTACAAGTGTACAAATGCACATACATGTACTTAATTGCTGTTGATATTACTGATGTCATATGTAAATATACTAGCATCAGTCTAGTGTTTACCAGCTGGATTTTTTTAGTATTCTATACATTAAAATCAAGACTGTTTTATTCATGTTGCTCTTTATTTGTTTGCAACTATCAAGATGAGGAAGGTGAAACTGAAGGAGTGACAGCAACTAGCAAGAAAAAGAAGAAGAAGAAGAAGAAAAAGCCTGCAGATGGATCTACTGCTCAAGGTAGATTTAGCAATTTGAAGTCATTTTTCTTTGGTCAGTACTGTAATCGAACACAGAAATGATGTCACCTATGATCATAACTCAAGTGGAACTATGAGTACAGCAGGGGCATAGCGAGGGGGGAGCAAGGGAGGGCGATCACCCCCTAAAATTTTCAGATCAATCATATTTTTCTTTAATGAGCTGTCACCCTGTTTCTACGCTTAAATTTATTCTCTAAACTTCTTTGCTAAATATATCACTCAGTTCTATACATTTAAATTTTCTACCTTCTAAAATGTAGGCCTTATGGAAATATCTCTAAAGATTTTCTATAACGTTTTATCTAGTTGCAAGAGCATTGCCCCCCCCCCTTTTGTTCAGGGCTCGCTTTGCCACTGGAGCACAGCATACAAGCAAATTTTCAACTTAAAATGCACATGCCCATGACAGATGTCATAAGCACAAGCAGGTCTAGCCTGTTATTGAAAATAGCCCTTGACCAATCAGCATGTGAGAAATTTTTCAATAGTGGTAAAAAATTTTTTTTGGATGTGCATATTAAGTAACACAGAGATGCAAGCATGAATGGAATAAATATTTAGCTCGAGCAGAATATGCCATCAACCTCAAATGTAGTGGGTGGGGGCAGAATTTGGAGAGGCTAAGGACAGATTAAGATGTCTACAGACTGATAATTTTTTTTGTGAAATGTCTTGGGAGTTGGGCCACTGTATTTTATGTGATAGCCATTCATTAATTTATCTTTAGCTAGCTGGGAAGTACTATATGATTTGAAAGTTGAGATTTTAATATTATGAATTTCAAGTTTCAGAAAGCAGTAAGGCAATAAAACAAACTGATCCTCCAACCATAGCAATATCTGCTCTATTCCCTGATAAAAACTATCCTGAAGGAGAGATCATGAGTTATAAGGATGAGTATGTAGTCTCTATGTTATTATAATTATAGTTTATTATAGGATGTGACACGCTTATTGAGTATTATAAGTATGATATTGACTGATAGATGGGTGTAGTAAAATGTTTGCCTCTCACCACTGTGTTTGTCTCTGGGTTCTCCAGTTTTCCCTGTTAAAATCAACATGTAAGTTTAACATGTTGTGTATATAGAATATTGGAATGTTGTGGTAGTGTGTGTGAGCAGACTCACAGATATTAGCAAGCCATTCTTTGCTACTCTCAAATCCAAGTATTATTTATTATTATTATTATATTATAGACTAAAGAGGGCTTTTGGAGCAGGCCGGGGTGAAATAGATGTTGGGTCGCAGTAATTGAAGTGAACTATATGAATATGTGGACCGCGTAGCACTGTGAAATGCATGAACTAGAAAAAACCCGAAAACCCACTTCAATTACCGCGACCCAACATCTATTTCATCCCGGCCTGCTCCCAGTCTGACCTTGTAGCTCAGCTGGTAGAGCATCAGTAGTACAAATCCGAAGGTGGTGGGTTCGAATCCCAGCGAGTTCGGAAATTAATTTTTCTGAATTTATTTCCAAGGGTTTTTCACCCGGAATAACCTCATTTCCAAGCAATATATATTTCCATTATTTCTAATTCATGCATTTCACAGTGCTACGCGATCCACATATTCATATAGTTCACTTCAATTACCATGACCCAACATCTATTTCACCCCGGCCTGCTCCCAGTCTGACCTTGTAGCTCAGCTGGTAGAGCATCGGTAGTACAAATCTGAAGGTCGTGGGTTCGAATCCCAGCGAGGTTGGAAATTAATTTTTCCGAATTTATTTCTAGTTCATGCATTTCACAGTGCTGCACGGTCCACATATTCATATGTTTATCAGTCATTTAAGTTGGTTACTATGGTGACTATTTAACCATATAAGCATGTTCTGATAGTGTGCAATTACTTTATGATTGCAGCAACCTGTGGCGAGAAACAAATGAAGAGAAAAGAGCTCTTGATCGGTTGCATTCAGAAATCTATGCAGATATCCGACAAGCAGCTGAAGCTCACAGACAAGTCAGAAAATACGTCCAGGGATACATAAAACCTGGCTTAACCATGATAGAAATTTGGTGAGGACTGGTTGTTAAGAGTTAATGACCAAGGGGGAGGTTTGGATGGGAGAGTATTGGTAGAGTTCATTTTTTGTGTTTTTATAAACTGACAGCCTAGTCATAACAAAGATTTTAGAAAGCCTCAAAAAATTTTTTTCCCTTTTAATTTTGTATTTCTAGTGAGAGACTTGAAGAGGCCAGCCGTAAGCTAATAAATGAAGATAAACTCAAAGCTGGTCTTGCTTTCCCTACTGGATGCTCTCTGAATCATTGTGCAGCACATTACACACCCAATGCTGGTGACAAAACAGTTCTGAGCTATGACGATGTTTGTAAGATTGACTTTGGTACCCATGTCAATGGTAATTCAACTTCTTTTCTATTACTTTATACTTAATGAACTAAATACATTTCTTTCCTAGCTAAGTATTTTTCTATCTAAATAATTTAATTATATATAGAGTTCTGAACTGAACTTGGACATTTTGAACCTAGCAGTATGAAGGCCAAATGCCAGTAAAGTGACCAAGTAAAGCGATTATGAAAGTCATTCAGTTCAGTTCCTGTCAGGTGGACCCAGAATTGTATCATGAATTCTAATTTAGGAAGAGTTGTTGATTCTGTATTTAAATTATGTCTTTCTCCACAGGACGCATTGTTGACTGTGCCTTTACTGTTTCCTTTAACCCTCGTTATGACAATCTTTTGGCTGCTGTCAAAGATGCAACAAATACAGGCATCAAGGTAGAAATAAAGTCACTACATAACATATCTCCCTGTATCATTCATTTTAAAAAGACACTCACTGGCAGTTTCTCTTTTTTAAAGACTTTGGTTTTGGAAGATCTGTTAAGCTTGTTATATATTGACAACCAAG
>JAAAQI020080005.1:5526-33741 GCA_011800005.2 Stichodactyla mertensii | reverse complement strand
CATATAGGTGGAACATCTTTCAGTTTGGGTCTAGACTACTATCCAATTTATTTTAGTCCGAGTCTCGGAGGTAAACGCAAAAGAAATTCCCACCTTTTTCATGTTAAGACCAAAGATTTGGAACAATTATTGAGAGTAGTTAATCAATACGAATAAAAATAGACATATAGTTTAAAAATGAATTTAAAATGAGACCAAAATGAAATAAAGTTTATTTATGTTACTATTTATTCAACGACATGCACAATTCCATGGAAATAGATGCGCAATAAAGATTTATTTTGGAGTTGACTAACCTAGTCTTTTTGGGAACGGAAGCAAACAGAATTGCATCATGGGATATTCTGGATCCTGAAGTAAAAAAAGTCACCCCCCCCCCCCCCCAAAGACAGTTATTCTTCCCTTTATATGCAATATTTTCGATCTCTTCTCAATGTCGTGAATTGTTGATACCCACCCCCCCCCCCTCCCTCCCCCACGGCATAAATAATGAATGATCCCTTGATCAGTTGTACGACAGTTTAGGACAAACTAGAACTATTCCAATAAGGACATGTAGGTCAGTGTTTAAGATTTCGTTGAAGGTGGGGAGGGGAGGTCATAGGGCGTTATTTAGTCATTGGACTCTCTTGTACCGTAGCGACGGGGTAGCGGACTGCAGTGAACGTCACGGCCTGTGCCCAAAAGGCAGAAAGGAGGGGCTCGTGTAAATCATTACATGCGTTTTGTGTCATAGCACTGTTATTCAGGATCAATTAAAAGTCTTTTTACTAATCTCATAATCCTTGATGATGACTGACAATAGTCTACCGTTGAAGGAAATACCATGGCTTCCTTAAGCTTTAACTTGAGGCGTGGTGTCATCGTCAGTTCCTTTGAAACCCTCCAATTCACCAGGGGACCGTCACAGGAAATGACTAAACAAGTGTAGATGACTGTTATGTAAACGATGTGGTCATGTTTTGGACACATTCCATGAATGGTTCTTATTCCAATTTTGATGAGGAAATGATAAAGTTAGAAACAACGCCTATTGTTGAGTTTAGTGACGCAGAGAAGTCAATTTCTTTCCCCCGCCTTACCCCCCCCCCCCCCCAAAAAAATCAAACTCCAGTTTCGAGACGAAGTTCTGCTTGATAAAAGCAGATCATGTTTCACAAAAAAATTGCGTTGCTTTTCTTTTTCATCTGGCGCACGTAAAGCATAAACAGATAGGTCTACAGCGGGACTAACTCGATCGTAATCGCGTATCACGTCACTGGATCAGTTTTCAGAGTTAGATAGCAAAGTAGGTGATGAGTGAGACGATGTAAGTTGGTAATCACAACGACAAACTTGTGGACATGCACACTGACGTTGACGGAAGTAACGATGCGTGTTAATGGCACGTTTAAACCCATTTCTCTACTCGCCCACCCACGTAGTTTGCGCATCTCTGAGCGTCATCTTTTCAGGTTCAATTTTGAAGTCAAATCGTCCGTATAGCTTAAATGTAACTTGACCAAACACGAAGGTCGCGTCAATTACATTCTCATTGACGACATCAATAAAGAAAAAAAGAAAAAAAAAAGCTATAGAAACTCTTTTTCTTAAAGGAAAAAATTAGTTCGTTCTCCAAGTGAAGGTGTTTGACATCTCTTACGTAACGTGTGCATTGCACCTGAACCACCTAAGGCACCTTGGCTTACTCAAGAGCTATCCATTAAAACATCACTCTATTTTTCATACAAACTCGTGCAGATTTCAAGATATATGTATTATACACCCTCAAAGGCTGCGGTCTCAAACACATCACACGGCTTATCATTCATGTGCGATCGAGTTTTCACTGCACTCAAAAGATTCCCCGAGGGAATGAGCGCCAAATCATCGATGTATCATAAATCATGGCGACCTGTCAAACCGTCGGCAGGCAATTTGTCACGGCTTGCCCAAGGTAGTGCGTAATGACTTACCGACCGACAAGGCCAATATCAATGAGCGCTCGTACATGACTTAATTCACTTACACACTTCCTGAAGTGTGGGTCTGTGTTCAGTAGTGGGTGATGATCTTATCCTATCTAAACCACCGACACACACAACCACACTGCCGCCATCATATATGAGCGTAGATAACTTTACCCCACCTTCTCTCTTTGAATTTCTCCCTTCAGGACCATACAGTGCGCACACTAGTATATCGATCGTGAGTTCAATGTTGTTTGTTAAATGAAGTATGGCGTAGAACATTGAATCAATATTTTTGAGAGACGTGGGCTAAACAAATGCTAGTTTACGCATCACTGCTACATATTGTCTGCTCGCGAACTCGGTTTATTTGTATATTTTTCTGTTGTTATCCTTTGAAAAAAATTCGAACCGAGAAATCTAGAAGAATATAACTGACGGTTTTTATGCCAAACTTAGTTTTGAGACAAGTAAAGGCGACTGCTGTCGAGTGAAGATTCCAGTTTGACGCAAAAAATGCGTCAGAACAATTCAGTCTATGAAGGCGCAACGAGTATCTTTTAAACACCGCACTACACATTAGATTGTATATACACTCAATCGATTTTATTGTAGTTTATCTTCGATGATTACTCTCTCACGCGTGGATTGTAGTAATCTGTAGCAACTGCGTCTAGTACACAAGTTTAGCATCCTAATCAAAGTAGACCTGGTGCTCATAAAATGAATTCAGTCTAAATGACCTTGGTTGAAAGACTAAAGTATGGCTCTGTCAGTGCGTTGACGTCCACTCCAGAGCACTAGTTCTAGTATCACGTACTCCAGCGCGTCCAAAACATTCTCAAGAGAGCGGGAAAGAGAAAAGGCGCTCTCTAATAGGAGTTTAGCTTAAATGAGTAATTACAGGCCAATATAGATACTGAATGAATAGGAAGAGTCAACATAACGATCAACAAATACCTGAATAAAACAAGATAATAAAAAAACTTAAGCAAGCGCGCAATCGATTTGCTGGAACGATTTTTGTACATTAGATGCATTCAATACGATCATTGGTTCATTGGAAGCAAGACACGATAAGTACAGATTAGGAAAGGCGTTCTCACGAAAGAGCCATTACAGAGAGAATGATTAATAGCTGTCCAACTGTATACCTTAAACCAACACAAGTTAACCCTGGCTATGGATGAACTATTTTTCGATGAAAAATTACTCAATGAAAATTCGGCGAAAAATAAAAAACTTGATCTTGGGCTCGTGGTATAGTTTGTACATTTTTACGAATCGATGGCAGCGGGTAGGGCCAGTCTGCACGAAGTTCTGTGAT
The DNA here is from genome assembly GCA_011800005.2 of Stichodactyla mertensii. Classification (NCBI taxonomy): domain Eukaryota; kingdom Metazoa; phylum Cnidaria; class Anthozoa; order Actiniaria; family Stichodactylidae; genus Stichodactyla; species Stichodactyla mertensii. The sequence continues at coordinate 30,465 of JAAAQI020080005.1, read as the reverse complement.
CTTAATGTAATGGGTAGTCATAGCGCTCTTGGGCTCAGTTAAGAGCTCTCACGCCGAGACCTCAAGCAAAACCGACTACAACACATACTTGTCAGTACCACAAACTTCCTATCGACTCAGAAATCAAACAAAACACCACACCATTCATCCATTACATTTCTTTTCTGTCTCCCACCGAGCGAAAAAAATGAACTTTTGGGGAGCATTTTGCGGTAATTGGTTAACGAAGTAAAAGGGTCAGTTTTTTATATAACTTAGATCAAGGATTTTACAAAACAAGTTCTATAATATTGTTGTAATCTTACTGATTTTGCTTATGCGCTCTTGGAGTCGACGAAAACTACATTCTTCAATAAATATTTCGTGCAAACAGATAAGAACAGTTCAACCAAAAGTATAAATTATAACAACGGTTATTTAAATAATTGCTAAAAAAGACACGGAAAATCTAAAAATATTTATCTTAATATCGTTCTTGCGTTTTTAAACTCCAGCGTGCATTAGTTTTCCGCTATTCAATAATTAATAAATTCACGACAGACCGGCTAAATTATCTTTTTTGCTAAGAATATAGGATCATTTATAAGCGGTAAAGACGTATTGCTCGAGATGTGCTGAAAGTCGGATTAAAACTGGACGAAAAAAAGGACTTAAAACGCCCTTAAAACTGTTGAAGAACTTTCCTCAGGTTGGAAGAATAATACAGTGGAAATTTGGTCACATTAATGTTTACTTTAAAAGATACAGCGAAATAGTATAGTAATCTAGGAGTGTACAAACCTCACTACAAAATTGACTCATCAATTTTAATGATGATGTCCGGTCCCAAGCGATTTGAAATTCAGGCCTCAATTCAGTTTTTTTTTTTTTTTTTTTTTTGGTGGAAATGCGAGTTAGCATCGAACATTTCTGCGGTTTTCGAGCTTTTTGAAACAGCAGTTCTTGAAAGATCGTTAGTAGAAAGACATTTTAATGCTAATGTCTGGTGTGCTTTACCTATGCGACGAGAAGAGAGTAGGAAGAGAGAGAGACTACGTTTTTTTTTCCTAATCCATAATCTAAGTCTTGGTTATCATAAACGTAGGATAGATTCAGCTCACCATGATGCTCAACATCTGGTCTTCAAGCCTGTTGTGAAGCACGAAATGCGTTCCGTTTTACGAAGTATTAGTCCTGCCTGAGTGCGAAATATCCCGCCGTTAATGCAAGCCAAATATTGTTCATTAATAGCCATTCCACATCAGCGCAAGGCTGGCCATGTGTGGCAGATTAATCTGAACTTTTTTTTCGAATACTCAGTCGGCTTTACACATTTTTAAAAAAGAAAAAGGCATCCCCAGCGTGGTAATCAAGAATTCTCTTTATAAATTCCCTTGAAAGGTGCGCAAAATCAAGAAAATCGAGATCAATCTTTCTCAGAATTTTTCCAAATCTTGAATATCGTTTTTGTTAGCGCAATTGATTTATTTCTTGAAGAATAAGTGAGCGCACGCTGCCATTTTTCCATGGCGTAGCGGAGTTCTAGAATTCGTCTCAGCAATGGGAGAATAAAAACGGCTTAGAAACCGACAAATTCGGGCGATAAGAATGGCGAATTTGAAAGACCACAAAAGATAACACACACTACATTAGCCCAAGGCGAATTAGACGGGCCATTATCGAAATCAGGGTATGATATAGTCAGATTAGACCAAATGGAACCATCAGAAAGCTATTTAATCTTCTCATGGTCGCTGATCATCTCGGCTATGTGGTCCGCTATAATGCTGTGCATTTCTGCTGGCACAACAAATACAGAGTGCCCGTATAAACAGTCGTCAAGGTGATAGGGAGGGGAGGGGAGGGGGTACTTCCAATAGATTGAAACACAGGCGATGCATAAGGGGTGGGGATTATTTTTCAGTTTTTTATGATGAATTTAGTCCCGGGGGTGTGTTAATATGCAGGTTAACTGAAGTCTACACGTTAGTTCAGTTTTTCTTATCAGCGATAATAATGACGCATGGCCCACAAATCGTCCTTGAGTCAAAATTCTTGCTTAATTAGTTTACAGACAGTAGCAATCTTAAATACAATCTGCATGTGTTTTCATTCTTTTTACAACACTAACAAGATCTGTTCACTGATAATCCCAAACTTGCCACTAAAATGGGAAGACATACAGTGCTACACAGTTAGATTTTCTGAACAATAAAACGTCTATTGAAGATCTAGAAATGCAAATTCATAGCCCACAAAGGAAAATGACAGAAAATATTAGAGAACTGAGGAGAAAAAAAGAAAGAAAATCGCTCAATACGAAACAGATTTTCGCTATTATATCTCACTTTTTGTAGTTAAGTCGTGTTATTAGATTGTTTAGCAGTTAGCTATACTAATAGGTGCATTTATCTCCCTATTACGACTCATTTTTAACTCAATTCATCATTTAAACATCTCCATAACCATGTATCTTTTCGAAATATTAACAACACACCCGAGAAACTGTGCCCAGAGGAATAGACCTGTCACTATTTACCGAGAAAACAGTTCTAGTATTCTACCGTTCCTCGTAGGTCTTGGTGATTACATATTAACAAGTTTATAGCAGATTTTATCTCAAGTACTCGACTGTACCATCAATTAACCATCTAAAAGCAAAGTCGACCTAGAAAGCTTAGAAGTCTTAATAGGATTTCGATGAGATGAGACTCGGATACGAATATACACTAGCGCACGAGAGTATTAGACCACCTTGAGAAGCGGCTCATGACAGCGCCTTCTCATGATAATCACTGAATTAGCAAGAACTGGATGATTAAATTATTGAAAGGATGATTAAACAGGAAAATGAATGAGACGATAATGGAAAGCCGAAAAGGAGAGAGAAAGGCCAAGATTTTCAAAAACATGTGTGATAACATTTCAATTGGAGAATAAGGAATTGTGATTTCCATGGTCAGCCTTCTAATGTCATTACTGCTATTTTCCTTTTAATGAAAAATAAATTAAGAAATCCCAAGATCTTAAGAGAGAATTCTAAACACTAATGACCCTTAAGGGAAGTGAGATAGCTCATTTAAGCTACATAACGCAAGTTTTTACCCGTATTTCCCATACCATTTTCAAAATATTGAGCTTTGTAGCGTCTTTCAATTGGATATCGCTTGCCTGTATGCTACAGCAGTATATTGGTGACGAAAAAAAAAATCGTCTGCAACTCTATAAACGCTTAGGTTCTGTTTGTGCACTTTTTAGGGATATTTAGCGTTGGTGTAGCTTTTTTGTTATTCTAAATCTCATTATAAAGTTAATCAGACATAACAAAAAAGAAGAGAGGGGGAAAAAATAAAAACTTAAAAAAGAGCTTGGTACGATTAACTAGTCTAAACGGGTGGTCTAAATATGAATGTCTGAAAAGAAAAAATTAATTCGACGAAAAAAAACAACCATCAAATATCAAAAGAGATCCAAATTCTTTCTTTTAATCTTTGAATTCGGTCCCTGGAAGGTTATAGCCTTGGTATAAAAATATGTTAACTTAAAAAGAAAAATGTTTTGGAAAAAGAAAAGTACTTTTTTAGTTACTCGGGTTCACGAGAGGTTTTGAGAAACTGCCTTGAGTCATCCTTGAGCAATATTTAGAGCTTTTATTTCTTATTAGTGAAAAGCAAGTCGAATGTTACTACACTAGTGGTAAATGGGAGAGAATGATTACCAGACGAGGCGATTAGAGTATGCTAATAGACACGTGTTCCAAATCCATCTCGTCAACACAAAAACCCCAGCGAGACAAAAAACTTAACCCGTAGCAATACAATCTTAGGGCAGGTAGTTATGCCATCGAAATTTTGAATATTTCTGTTATTTTGATCGAAAATTCATAGAAAATTCTCAAGGAGTATCGAAGAGAATTACTACGAGGACTAGGAATGTTTTTCACAAGGGAGAAAAAAAGGAGGGATGGAAAGAAAGAAAGAAAGTCATAGAAGCTACAGATGTCTATATTTAACAAAGAAATTTACTTGTTACAGTTTGCTGTTCAAATAATCAATTTAGCTGGCTTTTACTGTCCAAAAATGTAAGGAATTATTTATACCGACTGAATAACCATAACAGTACTATTGGAAAGGGTTCTTTTCACGGGCTCTGTTCGACTCACTGTCCTACTGGACACACTCACAAAGCCATGCAATGTAAATGTTAGTTTTAGCAGATTAACAAAGCTGGAAACATACCCTGGCAATTTACCCCTAAACCTTCTGTTGACATCAAACCTTAATGTACAGCATTCGGGATTACAGGGCCGAGTGTAATATTTAAACATACCTAGTCAATGAAAAGACGTTCTGTAGTTCAGCTGTTGAGTATGTAATCTAATACGCTGCCAAAATGGGCAGCTTCTTGATCCTTTTAAAGCCTTAGTTTTCGCTTTTTTTTCTGGCCTGCATCATGATCAACACACAGAAGGAACTTTGGCAACGAACCGTCAAACTTTTTATGAAACTAATTTTCTCTAACCGGAGTAAAACGTCACGTTTCTCTATCTTATTCTTATCAGAAAATCATTAAAACAGTTATTCGTAATTAGAATAAGACTGAATAAACTTACTCACCTCCTTCCATATAAATGATCCAAACTTTCTTTTTTATTCATTGAAAATATTGCTCTTTTAACACGTGAATATTATGGTTGTGTAAACGGGTTTTCATGACAACAAAGGTTAATACGAGACGAACGAAATAAAATAATAGCTTATTTGAGTTTAAGTAACTTTTTTTTCCTTTAAGGCAAATTTTTAGTATCTATTTTTTTTCTTATCCACAATAATAATTGTTTATCGTTAAGTAGAAGAAAGATGTAAATGTTTTTTCCCCTGGAACTTACAGAATTAGGAAAAAGGTGTGGTGATTAAGTATCTTTTAGGAATGATTTTCAAATCGAAAATTTAAGTTTAGGAAATACAAATATGGAAAACTTGGATTCTTTTTATTCTTACAACTTAAACGAGTCACACCGCCTCAACATGAATTATTCAATTCGTTTACGCATTTATTTGAATAAGAGTGTTAATCATTTTTCCTAAGTAAAAGACCTCACTTTACTGTTGCTCCTCCCATTATCGATACACAAAGCCAGGCGTTCAACCGTAGTTTATTTTCGACCGTACGGCGCTGTATTCCTGAGACTCTGAGACTAGTTTGATGGCCTAACTGGCGTTTAGGAGACAACTGTTTTACCTTGTAAGCCCCAGACATCATTTATGTATGGGGAAAAAACCAACACAAGGGAAAATAATCTCAATGAACGGTATTATATAGCGGAATATATTAATGCTGCAGTCTATGTAGGAGATTGTTGCTATACAGTGTCATGCAGCGAGCACAAAAACTTTTTTTCTTTGGAATTTCATATTCCTGGTGATATTGGACCTTTACTTGGGGAAATTTGCGGAGTTAACTAAGAACGATTCCGAATTTCCCCTCAAAAATCTTTCGTAACGCGCGGCAACAACAATGAGCCAAGTTTTGTTGTCAATTTCAGGAATTCACTGATCAATAACATCATTTCGCTTTTCGATATTATGCGCGCGAGGGTCCTCAAAGTTTACAAAACAATTCTCTGCGAATCGCATAAGATGTAAGAATCCCGAAATCTCGAACGCAAAAACATACAAAAATATCAAGTATGATTCGGTTAACATCTGCGATAGCAAAGGGACGTGTCTGGTGGGTTGGACCACCTTGTTAAGCAGTATTCCAACTGTACTGGGGAAAAACTGTCCGCAAAAACGAGTTCACTCTGTAGGATTTCAATTTACTTCTCCAAAACTTCTTTTTTTATCCGAGGCTTATCATCGCACACTATTCATAGCCGTAAACTACTTTTTCCTCAGAAGGATTGTAAGTGACAGTGATTGTTTTATCACATGCCCATCACAAAGTTGTAGGTGAAATTCGATTATCGCGGGACTAAATTAGCCAAAAGTTTGTTAAACTTTTTTTTTTTTTCGAGGTCTTTGTCATGAAAGCCGGTGTTTGTCATCTTTGTGCGACCAGTTGGTTTTCGCTGTGTTCTATTTTTACAGCCTAGCAGCAGCAAAAAGCACTGAACACAAATCTCCCACCGTCTTTACTCAGACACAAAGCTTGTGATTGAAGCAATCCAAAAATCGCGTGAAGTTGGCTGTCGGAGACAGAGAGAGAGAGATTTTAGGCAGCACTACTCGTGAACTCAAACTGCGACTTTAATTAGTTTTAGGCTTTGTGTTATGTACCCTACACGACTTCTCCCTGCGTGTGTCGGCTCGCAGCATGCTCAGGTCCTCAAACTCTTCCGCTCCACACCAAAACATTAAATCTCTTTCTCTGAGATACTAAAAGAAAAGGGAACTGGCGTAACGAACCGCTCTTGTTGAGAGTTAAGACGAAAATAAGACGAACGGCTGCCGAGAGTTTTCATAAACAAACTCCATGAATTCGTGAATATATAACGTAGATACTCCTTTGGTCTTGAGGTATATTCACACAATTATTTCTTAGAGTAAAATCTCTAATTTTCAATGCACTGTTGCCATAATTTGGTATTTTTATCGTGTTATTTTTTAGTTGGGCCGTTGGTTCCATAGTGATTCGTACTGGGAACCAAAATATGGCGACCCCATTTATAGTGCTGTCGTACTCGGGTTGGGATAGAGGAAAAGACCCTAAATGCGAGCTATTATACACCGTCGCCGCTTAATGTAAACACGAACAGAGAGAAAAAAATTTTATCTAGTTATGTTTTCTTCCTCTTAGTGTTTTGTGATGGTTTTCACATGCATAACTAAATAATGGTGTTGAGCTCAAACGTCTATATCGGACAAAGGATTTGTAATGCAACACTAAACGTATAAATTGACCCGAAAAGTGATGTTATTTGCCAAGAGTCTTAGAGTTGATAAAATGAATTTAGAGCTAATTGAGTCCATTCTGCTCGTGTCTATGAAAAGCGTTCGATTCGATCTGGTTATAATTTCATCGACCGAATATTAGCGAGCTATCAGAAAACAACCAAAGGTTAAATACCCTTATTGTATTCTTCCTCCATTCATCAATTTCAACATACTAATAAAGTTATAAAAAGACCAAGGAGAAAATTAGAACGGCATTTACGCGGACCGACGCTCGAGAATCAACGCAACTTTTGGGCAGGGTATGTTCACAGAAGACGTAGGTTTTCCTAAACTTTTCCAATGCTCAAGGAGTAACTGCTTCACACTTAACAAAATTAGCATTTTGGTTTTGTTTGTAAAGTCTAGCTCAATTTCTGAATCTTGAATTTATCATGCGAGACGTTTTTCCTAACGCTGTAAAAAATCGAAGATTAAAATAACATAGTTCCCTTGCTGTTTTAAGAATCGGATACTCGAATACTTTTAAAGCTATGAACAGCGATAAGACAACGATCGCAATGATTTAAAGGAAGAAAACGAAGCGAACTTGTATTAATTCCTCTTCTCTTGTACTCTGACAACATTAACGACACGAAAATTTCTTATTTTAAGTTGCTATAGCGGACGACTTAGATATTTATGATTCCAAGGTTAGGAAATAAAAGGTAGTTGACGATAATACGTCTAATAATGATACGAAAATCACGAGTTTGCGATCAAACGATCAGGTAAATTCATTAAAAGACTTTTGAGTTGGAAGGCTATTTTGCATGATAAGTTGGATCAATACAGACGCGTAATTGCATCCCAAATCGCTCTCCATAGGCAATTTTTTCCGCTCTCTGAGTTCATCGCTAGCTCTTCATAACTGTATCAAGAGATATACATCCCGCTTGAAAAATGAACTTTTATTTGTTCAGAGCAGTAATTGCCCGAACTAACTAGCAATGCCCTTACCACTTTCTTTTTTTGACAACCTAGCAGTAAACACTAATAAACGGATAGCCCTTCTTTTGCCTAATATTGGACTAAGGCCAGATGTTGTTTGCCGAAATGAATTTTTTCGTCTTCTACCTCAAACATCGGCGAATGCCACTCCAAACCTGTCAACCGCATACGCGCTAACGCATAGGCAGTGACGGAAATAAAGGCAACGCTATTTCTATTTCAAGACGGCATATTTTCTCTCTGCCATGCCGAAACGGATAAACATGTGTTAATTGCGGTCCGAAAAGCTGTCATCAGCCATCGAAATTCCCGGGCAATGATTACCAAAATTAACCATCACGTTCGCACTCACAACCTCACTCTCTGCTCCTTAAAAACCGATTTTTGACTTGGGTGCTAGAAAAATGTTTTTCGAACGACATAAAACACAAGCAACAAGCTTAGACTTGGGAACTTCCATTCAAGCCTGACAGCTGCCCGTTGACAGATGTTATAGACCTTGGTATCCATAGTTACCAAGGGAAACAGGAAAATTGTTCATGTATGGGGCTGATTTCTGGAACGGTCTTCCAACCTTCCGCTATTCTAGACCTAAGAATTATATTCTGCCAATAACGTGACGGTTCGAAGATTACTAGGTTTGGAGGCCATCACGAGCTTAGTCCTCGAGTATGTTACTGGCCTAGTAATGGACTAGTTGTGCATTCTAGGAATGTACTCGTAATAAGTACTAATGATTATTATTGGAAAAGCTGATAACCCAGCTGCCATCAACACTTAGAGATTAGACCAATCACAAACGAGAACGGCCTGTCACCACCTCGTTTGACGCTTCGCTTGTCAAGTGACACGTTCATTTCAGAGCTCAACGCCTCAATAGCTCTGCATTCTTATTCAAAAACCTCCATTTTCCCTCCTCTGCCTATATACTTGTATTGAAGGGAGAAATCTTGTCTTTTGTTTTGCTTTCATGGGCCGTACATCAAATAAAAACATTTGAGCAATTCTTAGCCCAGACTATTCAAATTTTGAGCGCGAATCCAGACCACGGATCAAGACGCGTTAAGTAAACGCGGTTGGAAACTCTACGGTTTCGCAGTATCTAAACGGAAGACTTGTAATCAAATCACCCACGAAGTTTTGGAAATTTTTAATGTGCTTTTTCTTTTCAAAATGAAAATAATGAGAATGTGACCTCTTACTTGAAGTCTTACAGTCATATATACAAATATGATCTTCAAATCAAGAAATTGTTAGGCGCTTTTCACTGGTTCAAGGAATAATAAAATACTACTCACACGATACACAAATCAAGGTTAACTTGTTCAGTAAGGGCTAACACAAACAATCACACTTCAACAGAGTCAAAGCCTTAAAGTCTTTAAAACATTCTTCAAAGTCTAAAGGACTTGGTCAAAGAAACTCGAAGCGCTCAAGAACTAGTTTTATTACTCTGTCCTACGTTTACAAGAAAGTTGTTTTAAGTTTTTTTGGGGCGTAATATTTTGTTACGTACGCGATGTCTTTTGAATAAATGTTCGCTGCAATACGACGACGCTATTCACAAATCCATAGTGATAGTGGGACTGCTAATAGCTCCGACAGATAAATTCCTTATCCTACTACAAGTGTCATGCTTTCGGGCAATAACTCAATAACTTATATTACCGGACGAGAAAATCATCCAGAGTCGAGAGTCGAAATTCTCTATATTGTACAGTAAAAAATATAATTTACCGTGCTAAACGCTGGCTGAGCGGACTTGAGGGAAGGCTATAAAGTGTCCTCTCGATTCAATTAGTTACATGTGTGATAACGGCATAGTTCCACCCCGCACTCCACTAACGTTGTTAGGAATATTCCCAACCATTGTAGGATGGACGTTGGGATTGCTCGTGTGGTCGTGCCATTGCTGTGTGTAGCGACTTGATAGAACAATGCTCGATGTAGGGATTGACGACGGTGAGGACGATGCTGTCTCACTCGGTAGATATCTGTTTATCATGTCTCCAAGTTGGTCGGCGCAATTTTGAGTCGGCGGTGGATTCCCGTTTGGACTGGGCATCTCTTGTTTGATGTTCAGAGGCATTGCAGGACTGTTATGTTGCGTGTATGGTGGAGTAAGAGAATTCATAATCGCGGAACTACCATTCATCGCGTAACTACCGGGTTGGCTGGTGATGACACTAGCTGGAGGATATATCTGAGCGGCTGTCATGGCATAAGATACATGTGGTGGCATACCGTTCATCGAGGGTTGAAGCTGAGTAGGTGTATGTGGTGAAAGAGGATGTCCACCGTACATATTATTGTAGGGATCACCATTTGGATTGTAGTTTATTCCTTGACTATATGCATAACCGTTCATTTGAGCAAAATGATCTGCTGGATTTTGAACAACGTTCCGCTGAGCCTGTCCTTGTGCCCCACTCAACATTGATAGAGCGTATTTGTTATCCTTCTTCATCAGAGTTTTTCCTTTTCTTCGTGGCCTGTATTTGTAGTCCGGGTGCTCTTTCATGTGTAAGGCTCGTAGTCGTCTAGCTTCGTCAACATACGGACGCTTTTCTTGTTCTGATAACAGCTTCCACTGAGTTCCTAAACGTTTGCTTATCTCGGAGTTGTGCATCTTGGGGTTATCCTGGGCCATTTTACGCCGTCTCTCCCTACTCCACACCATAAATGCATTCATAGGTCTTTTTACGCGGTCTGCACCGTTAGTTTTAGAGTTTTCGCTGCCGTTCGTAGCTACATTTCCAGAAACGGGATTCGGCGAAGAAGTTAAAATAGCTGGCGCAGACATATCGAAGAAGATTCAAGAAAATTACCTCTTGTAAGTGTCCAGTTAACTTGCCCGATCAGTAGCTATTGGCAGTTGCCGTGCTTTGACTATCATGTACTTGGTCAGTACGTACATACGCTACGCGAGAGGTAGTCTCAAGTTTCTTACTCTGATCATAAGAGCACACGTTATTTTGACTCAAAGTTTTACAGTTCTGTGTGTTATTTGCCGCCGCGCGCCGACTGGCACTAGCCCCGCTCCCAGCCAATGACGTTCGAGATGTTGACAGGCTTGATAAATGGTCCCTTAGGTTGCGTTACTGGTGTCACATTGATTGACAGTTCACGGACCAATCTGGCAGCTGTTAGGCGGTGTTGTGAAAAGGGGCGGGCTAGGACATTTTGATTCCAAGATCCGATCTTGACAGGAACAAATCAGCGCTTTGGTTACTCTTGTCAGCTGTTTCAATTAACTCTTAATCACTGAAGCAGAGGAAGTAAGCTGTCATCTGGCCGCGATGATGAAAATTAGCCGTATATGCAGGTGTTGGCGCGCCGGCGGCACTCGCTCGCTGACATCGGTTGCACGTGGTTAGTCACCGCTCACTAATGATTCTCTAGCCATTCTCTTTTGAGGTTGTCACGTTGCCGCGGTTACAAACGATCTAATTAGACGCTACCAGGACCTGATTGGCTGAAAATTTCGCGCCGTGCTAATTAATTTGTAGACCGCGCCAAAATAATTACCGCACCGTAAGCTGGAGAGCTCTAGTCAAGCGCTCTGCATGAGTTATTTACTAAGGGGGATTCCTTAGAAATACTACGTTCAGTAATTTTCTTCAGCCTTTTTCATTGCAAGTCTATTTGAGGAATTGAACTCGACAGTGACGCCGACTATCGGTAGGAGATCTTTTTGCGTGAAAAACCCCCTAACCAAATGTAGCCACAGGACAGAGGACAAGCTAGCCGCTTGCCGCCTTATTTGCATCGATAAACAGGATTGACCGCATTTGTGACAAAAGAAATTTCTATGTTTATGTTGAGTTGCCTTTGAGGCTCTGCTGATTTTCCTCCGCCAAAGTAATTCCCTTATTAAATTCAATTTTTTAACTTGAAGACTGGTTCACGGAATTATTACAACGGCCCAATAAAAGAACAAGTATGAAGTCTTTTTAATATTCTCATTAGCTGTTCTAACCTGTTTTAGTTAGGAGTTTCAACCATCGTAGAGGTGTTAATACCTTTACGAGATCAATACGCAACGATCAAAACATGCATTCACATCTTATAACAAAAATACAAAACTCTGGAAATAATTTCCCCCCCGATATATATATACTTTTTACTTCCAATGCGGAACCGGCGTCTTAACTCGGATATTTCTCTTTCTTCTCTGAAGTAATTCAATGTATAAAAAAACAAAATTATCATCACCGATGGTTCATTAACGTTTCAGTATTCGAAAATAAAATATAGTAGATCTTTATGAATATTAACTACAAGCAAAATACTTATGTAGTAGCAGTAGTGTTTTCTTGACGTCCACGACGACAAAGTCGTTGAGGTGGAGAGCCTGAAACAAAAGGTTAAAGCAACGTCAGCTAAGAAAGCAAGAGCGCGCGCGAAAATAGATCCAAACATCAACAGCAGATAACTGAAAGGCTTATATATATTTATATATATAAAGCTCAATGAAAACAAACAAATCAGCTGAAAGAATAAATCGTCCAAATGCGTTGGTAAACTCATTATATTTTTTTGCAAGTCAAAACCCAGGAGCACTGGCTCCGTGGAAAGGTAATACCCCTCTTGTGGTTACTTGGACTAAGATGTTTCCTCGGTTTAGAGTACATTTAAAAAGCCCCCCAGACCAGAGGTTAACTATGGGCATTAGCAATTCTGTCAGCTCTACTTAGCACATGTCTACTTGACCAGATCTCATCAATAATTCCTAAAACAAAAGCCAAAGGCACCTTGTATCTATTTACGACTAGTTTTTTTCAAAAAGGCCCCAAAATTTTCAAGAGAGTTTATGACCAAGATGTAGGTTTGGCGAAATTTGATGAAGCCATTATTGATAGACTTGATGCCACCTAGGTTGTTACAGGCCCCCCGCCTAGAGGCGAACAAAACACGGTAAACTGAGATGCTGATGGTTTGGCGATGCGGAGACCCGTCAAACCTTGATTGTAAAATAGATTCAAGGGATCCCGCCCCCACCACATCAAAACCAAATGTATTATATATTACTCATGATGTGGAGTGGATTGAACTAGTAAAAATTAAACAAAAACTGTTAAATCCTACCTCTCGCGTTCGTGGTGGTGCAAAAAAGAAAAGAAAAAGAAAAAAAGAAAAAGAAAAAATCCTTTTCTACATTACGCAATAATAAAATAAAAATGAAATAAAGTAAAAAGTGATTGAAGCGCACATTTTCACGTCGAATTTTGCGGAGAATATTCTTTCGACACATCAGAAGCGAGCGCACTTTTTTCTCTTTTTTTTCACATAGAATCAAATGGAAGGAAGGTTACCGTGGTTCTTGTAGTTTAAAAACTATTTAAAAGTACTTAGAGGCACGCGCACGAGATTTCTGATTCAGTACTCAATTATCTTCCACCACTTGTGAAATCTAAATGATCTGCGGTATGTTTTCATTTGTATGATACATTAAATAAACTAAACTGGAATCTGTGTGAATACGTCAACACAAGAAGCAAAAACATTACCGCTTGGATTAATCGGGAAAAAAATAAAACATTGATAACAGTAAGACCGATAATGTGGTCTGAAGTGGGTAATATATTCAGGAGAATTCTCTGAAATTGTACAGGATAAATCATTATAAAACGCGCGCTTATTGTCCGCGCTGAAAGCGATGGTTTTATACCAGCTATTATCGACCCGCATTATTTCCAAACCCATAAATTGTATCTAAAGAAAGCGCTTTTGTCTGAAGGGAGAAAGGATGTGTCTTGGACAGATAGAAATCTATAGTAGACGATAGCTTAGCGAATCAAGGACCCATTTTATCAAGCTACGAATTGAAGAATCCATATCATCGTTAATACGGTTCTGTAATCATTCTCTCGCTACGTCCCTCAGGCAAGAGGGTCTCTGCACATTAATCCCATTTTTATCAAGCAACGAAATGAAGAATCCATTAACTTTATGACGGTAGTTTATTTCTTTTGTCCAAATGAAAGGTAAGAAAAGCGAAAATGATTGAAAATGGCTGCCAAAATGTCCTGTTTATAGCCATGCACTTTTCTCTTCCATTAACCTGTCCTTGTCGGTTTATAAATACGCTCCTAATTGCCCTAAAAAACCCACCATCGAGTTTGTAAAAAGTGCTATCGTTGCTTATTCAGCTAAACAAATTGTCCCGATATACACAACTGGTTCGGAGTGCATCAAATAATTTGGATTAATTAGGTTCGTGGTATCGCTCTTTCTATTTTTAATTCTGAAAGATTAGATTTCATTCTCGTTTGACCGGCCACAGTCTTTTATGCGGGCCCATTAATGGCTCGTTTAACATAAACTGAACCGAAGCTAGACTTCGCATCAGTGAGCACAACCTGGAAATTTCTGGATGTTTTGTCCTAAGTGCGGAAATTTTGGGGTTGGTTTTGACGCGGGTTTGTGAGATGAAATACATCGTTAGACAAGCAGTAATAAATTTCCTTTAAATATCTACAACACCTCTGTGAAGCCTATAACTGCAGAAAAAAGTATGCACTAAGTATCAGCTTGACTTCAAGCCCTATTACGAATGATTTCAATCTCAAATTCTTTGAGGAAAAGCGGCGCTGGAATCGCGAAAGAAATCAAACAGTCATGAAAGAGCTGTGGTATATAGAGTACAATCCATTTCGACTTTTTACGTGTACTTTTAAGGTGAAATAATTATCTTGTCACTTGCAAGACAAATACGCCTAGAAAACTGAGAGACAGTGCTATATTCTGTGTAAACAAGGTGCAGCTGGCAAGGCAAACTACAAACGATATCTGGAGTAAATACGGTATGCCCTTAGACCATATATGAACCCACACTGCTACCGCTAAATGGGGTCAAGGATGGAAAACCTTTCCGAGGACAGAGTTGATCTAAAAATTCAAAACGACTCGTGGTTCGGAACCTGCACAGAACAATGAAGCGAAAATACTGCAACACTCGTGTGGTCTAGTGAAGGTCAAAGAGATTTCTAGTTTCTTATGGTAATCTCGAGTTGGGCTTTTCCAGTTCTTATCAGTAATGTAAGCGTTGATTTGATCGCGCTAATCACACCGCTTAGATGTGAATTGATAGGTTTTAAAACACTTTATCGGCCACAAAAACCATTATAAGTCAACTGTAACGTACGCGACCCCCAGTCGCTTTAGTAATTACATTGAATACTTCCTCCCTTTCTGAACGCGCCAACGATACGAACCGCAGAACGCGGAGAAAAATAAAACTGCTATAGTCATAAATCAAAGTATCAAAACCCAATGCTCAATAGATACGGGGTTTATATGTGGCGAGCCCTTGGAGAGAATATCAAGACGGGCTGCTCTAGAATAATCACACCAGACTTCTCTCATGCAGTCGTATTTCCTATTTTAAATGAAAAACTAGCTTAAAAACACTCTATTAAAATGTTATTCGCTGTACCTCAATGTTTATACAAGCCTACTCATGTCCGAAATTAATTAAGAAACCAGTCGTAAAATGCTGGAGTAAAAGTCATTATGTAGTGAATTTTTCACTTGAAGGATGGAGACGCGATGTAAGAGTGTGAGATAAATGACAGGGTTTTTGTTGAAATCGTTTTTCTAAAAGGTGAAAGCGTGAGCGATCTTCAAGAGAGCAAGTAAATATTAATTATGAATTTTACGACTGTAAAAAATTTTCCGTGCGAGGAGCATTAAAACGTTCGAAAACTATAAATGATTAAAATAAAATGAAGTAAAGGGACTTCTAATGTCTGCCTTCTTGTCTTTCTTTCTTTCTTTCTTTCTTTCTTTTTTCTTTTCTTTTACTCTGTATTTGCTTTTTTGTTTCAAGTTGAAAAATAAATTCAAAAAAGAGAAATAATTTTCCCGGATATTCATCAAATGTTGTGCATTTCGTGTGTTTATTAGCATATATAAAACTAACACCAGAAAGCAGTCTTTATCGTGGAATATGAAAAAGAACAAAGACAGGACTATATAGATGAACATATTGTAAGAGATTAGCAGTGTTTGTGGGCTGAAATCTCTTCGTAGCCCATTTAGGATTAGACGGAAATCTGTTAAAAGCTCAAATAAGGTGATAAAAACATGAAAAGTACGTTTTTTCTCTTGATGTAGCTTGATTTCGGGATTACAAACCTACAGACTGCTTCCACGACGAGCAGTTTTTGCGCAATAAGCGATCTCGAAGTAAAGAAATAGAGGAAATCTTACAACAAAGACATGAAAATTAATTCCCATCTTTCATTCGAATATATATCTATAAATTACTTTTCTAAAACTTATATTTTTTATCCTTAAAAATAATATTTAAAAACTCAATAATATAACAAGCAGGAAAATAAGCGAGATACGAATTACCTATCAAGTGCGTACTACACCATGAAAATAAAATCCTTCTAAAGATAATTTAGAGATTGTAAACATTTCAACGATAAAATTGTAAATAGCCAAATCAGTGAAATACTTTGAACATCGATCTAATATGATTGCGATAAAATAAAATTAAAGAAAAAAAAACTAGAAAAAGGACTTTGGAAAGATTTGAATAAAATAACAGGCCCCTCGCGAAACAGCGACAATATACTATTTGTACGGAATTCTTTGAAGTAAATCATTTTCAATATCGTTTATAGTGTTTTTACCAGATCATAATCAGAAGCAATTTAAGGTTTGCCCTCTCAATCTTTCTCTCGCTCTAAAACAATATTTACACATTCAGAGAGATAAGTCCTGCAATACAAAGTGTTCCGAGTCTCTACAGCAAATTTGGATGAATTACTGTTATCGCGCTAAATTTATAGCTGAAAAACCCTCATTATATTTTTGGAAACCGTTAGAAGTAAATTCTAGATAGTTCATTTGAAAAGTGTACGACGGCTTTCTTCGGAGGAATTAAAATTAATTGGAAGAGCAAAAACAAATATTTCAAACTTCGAATAAATGAAAGATATTAGCAGTTTTGGAGAGAAGTATGTGAGAAAAATAATTTCCAGTGAGGCAGGTGTGGATTGAGAAGGAAATGCAAGAAAACAAGTGCTCTTGAAAAATCAACGTGGAGGGAGATAGAATTTTAAGGATTTTTAAATGCTGTGGAAGATGTTTGAATTGTCGAAGAAAGAAAATGAAAGCCATGTTTTAATCTTAAAGAATAAATATGTTTGGGAAATGTCACAACAAGTCAATCAAAAAATCGTGTCTCTTTTCCTGCTTATGTCCAAAATGGAAGTATACACGTAACTCAAGCAGTAACACAGATGGGAAACAACAATTTCTTCTCTTGGATTTCGAAAACTTCCTTCGAAAATCGACAAACAAGCCGTGTATCTTTCTGCGAGTTTAGCAACAATGCTTATTTCATAACAGTTCTGAAATAAGAAACTCCAAAACACACGGGTTAATTATAAAAATATTTAGTCTTTCTTCTGATTAAACCCTTTTGAATTCAAAAGAAAATTACAGATATGACACTATTTTCAAAATAATGTAAGGTTCACAAGTTAATTTGACCCGTAATTGATACCACAGCTATAGCTTGATCGTATTTCTAGAATGTCTTCCTTAAGAGAAATTACTGCTATTTGAGAAACTCGACTCAAAAAAGAATACGAGAACTAAGTACGTGAAACTAGGCAAGCATTAAGAAGAGTAATTAAAGAGCTTAGGATCGTTTCTCCTATGCTCGGAAACAAGGTGCACAAAACACGGTGAAGTGTACAATTTCGGTAAGGAAATCCTAGTGGGAATTTCCTCTAGAAGCGGGGGGTTACGACATCAAGAAAGGAACACTAAGGAGAAAAACGATGAAAAACGTCGGCTCGTTTTCCACTTTGGAATAACAATCTTCGATGTAATTTTCGGGGGATTTTTGAAGTTGGTCTCTAGAAGCACCGGTGTCTTAGATTGGTTACAAACAAGAGGAGCAGCGTTTGAATGAACCGGTCTGCTTGCCGCTTTGTTGTCATTTTTGTTCCGAAAGGAGGTAGTTAGGATACTTACAATGTTGCAGAAATAGTTGTCGGAATTCAAAATAACGCATAGGAAACGCGAAGTCATTTTTGACGCTTGATGTTTTCGGGAAAGCGAGGGATAAAAACGCAAAATAAAACCAATTCTCCGCTACAAAATCCCAAAAAACCCTCTCTTCCGTGCTATGGTCTTGAAAGGGCTTACAGTTGAGAAATGAGAAATTAAAAAAGGCAAAATTAAAAGAAAAATGATAGAGCTAGTCAGGCTTGATTCGATTTCCTTCTGTAATCGTTTCGAGTCGAGGGTTTTGTTAATTGAAGTAAGTGGTGGGGAACGCTATATTTGTTTTTAAAACGCAAAGCACACGAGTTGATGATTATGGCAAAACCGACCGTTGCTCTTTGTCAAAAGGATATTCAAAATACTAGTAGGGTTGGAGTAAACCGCGTCATTAGAACGCTATTCTTCATAATAAAGATCCCTAATAATCGTTGATTTACGAACTAATATTCCATTTTGCTATGAGCACGACGTGAAATAAGCTATCTATGAATTCTTAATAAAATCTACATGGAATATATATCTATATATATATATCTATATATAAATTATACATATTAAATATAATCCTTCTATTTCCTTAAAGTCTCAATTTGTTGACACTTCTAATGTTCAATATATCTTTAGGCCCTTTTCTGACACATTAGAAAACATTTTTTTCCAGACAAAACAAAGAAATGAAAACTACGTTTGTCGTCTTTCTTTTTTTCCCCTTCTTTTTTCTTTTCCTCTTTTGAGACTGCAAATAAAATGAGCTTCCATGTAAAAGGTTGATATCCACGACAACTATGGAATATTGTGAACGGGATCTGATAAGGACGATTATCAAAGATTACTGTACCACTCTTACTCCAAACATAAAAATAATCTCACCTATAATTGAAGATAAACTAGCTTTTTCCCCTATGTATTTATATTTAGATTCAAGATAAGATACCGCCCATACCGACCTAGATACTGGGGACATCCATTCATCTCTAGCTATAGATAGTGAGTTCTGAGTCTAGCATTTGTCAGTATTCTGTCATTTTCTTTCATGGGAACTCTTGAAAAAATGTCGACAAATTTCGTGTAGTGGCTATAAAAAAACGCAAAATTAAAAATCATTGCGTATAGTTATGGAAAGAAGAATAGTATAGTTAGAGAGTCGAAACGTTTGTAACTTTGTTTAATCAAAAAGTCACAGAAGAACACAAATATATTTAAAAATTATTAAAAAACATGATGAAACGCGCATTCTGAACTTTTTTCAGTTCTATTAGAATTCAGTTTTAAATCAAAACCTGGTTGCTAGGTGATTGAACTTAAAGCTAAATGCTTTTTTTTTTATAAATTATTATATAGTTTTTTTGTGGGATCGACTCAAATCTACTCCAACTAAATTAAATCAATCGAGCCGAAGGATTTTTTACTATATTCCTTAACCGTGTTTATTAAACAAACTACACCTCTGTGGCCTTACTGGTTCTAAATTGTGCCAAGTTTACTGAAAATTTTAATCATTTTCGAGCGGATAAAGTGAATTCCGACGCCTCGAGGCAAAATGTTTAAAATCGCCTTCGATACTGCATTGAACTGCTAAAGATACAATCAAATTTGCAAGTCAACTACTCGTGTACAGTATAATCTCTTTCAACGATTTTTAAGAGCTTCGAAAGAAACGATGATGATGTCAGAAACCAAGATCTTATAAGTTTTGGTTGAAAAGAAGGAAAGAAGTTGAACAAATTCGACTGATTTTTGCCACTGGTTTGTAATCTTTGTTGTATCGCTCTGTAATATAAGTAGCGATGATGACGATGATAGTTTTATGGCTTGGTTTTATTTGTGAATATTTTGTCAAAGATTTCGATCAAAAGCAAAAGAAAACAGTGATTATAATAATATGGAGTAAAAAAGGGTAATTAAGAAGAGAGAATCCTGATTAGCGTTAAAAACCCAACACTGGAAACTGACCCACAGACCTCAAATTCAGACGAACCAACCTAACTCGTTTTACTCAAAGATTGTCTTTCCAAAATTTGCCGCTATTAAAACGTTTAGTTCCAAATCAGAACCAGTTATCGTAGATCATTTTTTTTAAGGTGAAAAGGCTTTGTGTTCTAAGATTCTATGAATAGAGCACTAACAAATGAATGAATACCGAAAACTGCCTGAGGTGGTTTAGAGTAGTTGCTAGGCAACGCAATGGCGGAAGTTATCGGAAGAAAAAAATTGAGATTAATATTATCCAGGCAGCTTTGCTCTCCGAGTTTTCAAAACAAGAAATTCTATTTCTTCCTGAGTTTTTTAACTTAAAAGTTTTTGAGATTAAAATGAAAGCAAAATAACTGGGTTTTTTCCTTTCTATCTTTTTTTGGTTTCTTTTCAGGGAAAAAAAAAGCAGCTGTGTTTTGACTGCGAAAACCGTTAGAAAAGATTACAAACCCATTGAAAGTTTTCCATCGAATTACTCCCAATTCAGTTAGCTTGACGTTAATAATATTCTAGTCAAGTTAGAACCTTAGAAATAATTAAAATCACTGAGGTTATTAACACTTTCGAATACCAACTTGTTATTTGACATATACCGAAAGAAATTAAAATGCCTTGGAACAAGTGTTTTGAAGTTGAGCGCTCAAAAACATAATTTGTGTTGCGTCCAACGCACCCCCTTCCGACTTTTCGAGTTAAAATGCTTCCTAATTGAATTCTGTGCGACTGTACAGTAAGGTACAGTAAGGTACAGGAATCAGAATCATCTGATAAATGTGGATTAGTTTTTATTCCACTCTTTCTAATTAACATGTGAAGCAGCTCTCCCGTCGACCTAAATCATTCAAATTTCTTATTAAACTTTTTTGATTCATTAAAGATTAAAGCAGTGTACGAATCGCCTGTTTAATAATAAAAACAAGCCTAGTAAAAATACAAATGTCGGACGGACAGCAGGATGTAAGGATGGGTTCTTTATGCCTTGCGTTCTGGCATTGTTGTGGTAGATCATACCGGGGGAAGAGAACTATATTCACGCGGCGTTTCTGGGAGATGATCTAGCGAAGGATATATTGATTACTTTGGCAGTAAGTTTGTGACGCTGTACATTTTCACCTGTTAGAATGGACTGCTAATGCTGCGAGATCAACCACAATAATCTTTCGGCAAACCTCAATGTATTACAGAAAAAAAACCCTACAAGATCTTCCAATAATGTTGACAGCCTTTGATCTGAGAAATACCTCGTCTCACTGACTTTGATTGGGTTTCGCGAATTCCTGTCGCTGACCTATCAAAAGCGGGGACAATTACAAGATTTCTGTGGCAGAATCAGAGTCGATAACTGTCTCAACTATTCAGTGCAAAACTAACTTTGGCTTCAAACTAAAACAAACAAACCAGAAGTCCATAAGGACGGGAGTTTCCAAACAGTTTTGTGGAAAAACGAAAAACGGAGAGATGCACTGACAAGTAGTTAAAATTTACATTCTGGTACAATTTAAAAGTTCTAGAAAATTTTGGTTTAAGATACTTGGTAGTTAATAGGCGTTCCAAACAATTGCCTTACAATAAACTCGACGGGCTATTATAACATCGTAGGGGCAAACTAACCATTCCAAAAACCAAATAAACAACAGAAAAACGCCTGACACATTCCCACGTGTGTCGTTAGCACGTAACAGCACGATAAAAAGCGACACGCAAAATAACGCGAAAACGTTCATAAACAACAAAAATATACAAACTTGGTAAAGTATATAAACTGATGAATTTTTCAGGTCAATCGAGAAAAATAAAAAAATACAACGATTCCCCTGATTAACATTTCTTTCTTTTTTTTCCAGTAAATTTTTTCCCCAAATATGGACAAAGACCCCTAGAATACACTATTCATGTATTTTTTTTCTTTTTTCACTTCGAGTTTGCAGGAAGAGGCTGGACTTACAGCTTTTTAATGCTGCACGTCGGTCCAGAGGTCTTAACAATATTAAATGATCTTGATTGGCTCGAGAAACAGGTGGCAAAAAATGTAGAGAAATTATGAATTTGGAATGTCAGTGATGAATATTCTCTGCGACATACTACACTGTAAGAACATTTATACACTCAATCCCATAGCACCAAGCCTTAGTACTAGGTATATTTGGCTTGATCTAAGTGATTTTCTAGATATGAGAGAGTGAATTGGAGTGATTATCGCTGATGGATATCTTAAAGGCAGTTTACTTAGGAGACCTTGGGCACGCCAGCACTTCGAAGACACGTGTTTTCCAAGTTCATTACAGATTCTACTTCTGCCCCCACGCGGTGCTGGCTGGCGGTCACTACGTCTCTTCGAGGACTGAGCTATTTAGAAAAAAACCCTGAGAGATATATGAGCTGAGGAAGAGCACGATTCAGACAAAACCTGAGAAAAACCCGAAGGAACTTGCTTTCCATGTGCGGGATCTCTTTTGGATTGATAATTGTAATTATGTGCTGTTCGAGTTAACGGACTGACGCCCACAACAACTAGGAATAGTTAAGTACAAAAAAAATCTTCGTTAGAGACCGAAATAAAAGAAGATAACGTCATGTCCTCTTTCATCTTTCCTTTTTCTTTTTCTTTTGTTATGCGAATTTTAGATTGATTCTCAGAATGAATAGTCAAATTCTGGGAGTTTTTTCGCCCCTTTTAGCGATGTGATTCCCCCAGATCGCGAATAAAGGAAATTCAAGCTCATCAAGATGAACTTGTACACGCTATGTAAGCATGGTGGTACACGTGTCGCGGGCTTAAACGGCTAGATAAGGAGTTCGAAACATAATGAGACAGCAAAGAGTCCGACTTTCCTCTTAACTGACTGACTCACTTTCTGCTACAGGCTTGAACTCTAATGGCGTAGTACATAACACAAGCTACGTGCGCAACTCACAATGTATACCTAAATATAACAATTAAAATGCACTTGTGCAGTGTTTGAAAGTCTGAAAAAGATTTTTCTGGAGATAAGAACTCGGCTGGCGGGGAATTAGTGGGTCAATTTTTCCCCGTCTCTCGTAGGGAGAGTAAACAGCACCTGTTTCATTCCAACAACGAATTGCTTGGAATATTTTTATTTTACACGTGCGACAGAAGTTGAGGGATTTTTTTTCGGTGTTTTGTTTTTTCATCTGCTTTGAATTTTTAATTAGAAATTTTGAAGTTACCTAAAGACTCGGATAGATTTTTTGGAATTAATTCATGCAACGCAATTTAAAAGTACAACTCGTACGAGAACTTCAATTAACTAACGCTAAAATTATACGAAGATGTCTCTCCCTAAAAAGAATGCTTAGAAAAATCGCCAGAATTTCCTACAGTTATGATTTTCTCACCTAGTTTCTTTTCTTTAATGTCGGTCGATTTCGGAATTAACCATTTTCTTAGCAAAAACGTAATATTTGCCAAACGTTTAGGAAATCAAGAATATTTAAGTGAAGTGTTTTATAGCCCAAAGGCAGCAAAGAATCTCGAAGAAAAGCCTCGACAGGTTTATAAAATTCCTAGTTTTCTTGACCGACAGTAAATTTAGCATTGATATCATTTTTGTGAAGAAGTAAACAAAATGTCGGAACCACAAGATTAGTTGTAGAGGAAGTGAACTTTGAAAACTGATGGCATTGAAATTACAAGACTTTCGTTAATTTAGCTTAAACTAACCGGCCCCGTGTGTTAATAACAGTCCAAAGCCAATTTAACCTCGACGGATATTATTTCACGTCACAAAATTAAAAAAAGTCAAGCGAATTTCCTAACGAATGAAATTCTTAGCCAAATATCGAAGATTAGAGCACAAAGAAGCGCGATTCGCCCGGCGACGGCTCGATTTATTAACTGCAGTTAAATGAAAACTTTTCCCAAAGTTTATTACTCCCAAAGTTAATTAGTTGAACGTGGAATTTCTAGCGCCAATTTGGAATTAAACTTGCGGCCTTGAATCAAATAAAAATCTGACTATCTTGACAAAACAAAGAAAACTAATTGGGGAGCTTCGAACGTGGAGTCTTTCTTGGGCTTGTCAGAATTAAAATTAACTACGTCGCAAGTCAGAATCATAATATCCGTTTTGTAAGAATGAAAATTGAAAACAAAAACAACTTTTTGACCGATAGTTCGGGGGATGAATTAGCTAGTGGAATTTGTAGAAAGTTCAAAGTCCTAAGCCGAATTCGAGGGGATTTTCGTATTTTCCGTTACAAATTAAAAAGATTTTTGAGTCGACCGGGAGACGGGCAGCTCACAACAGCTGCTCGCGTGTCGTTTTTTCTACAAGAATTTTTTACAAGGAATATTGTGAAATACGTTTCAAAAACTATAGAATATTGTGGCACTGCACTGAGTGAGCCAGGAAAAAGAGACTCGTATCTTGCCTTGATAACGCTGTGAAAAATATTAACCGACAATAAATTAGAAGACTTAAATCTCAAGACAAACAAATCGTACTTGAATTATGAAGCTATATTTAATAAAGGCGAATGTAAATACTAGAAACCTTACACAGGATAAACTCTATCATGAGTCACAGAATCGAAAAGAACTCTAAAAAGATCATAAAAAAGCTTAAAGCCCTAAAAAATAATAACAGTTTAAAAAAAAATACTAAGGGAAAAGGCCCAATACCGTAGTAAGTTGTTTTTGTAATTTGTAATTTACAGTGAACTCTCGCATTAAGACAGGCGATGGTTTTTATGTGCTTAAATCAATAAAGAAATCCCCAATAGAGCGACGGTCAACAAATATGTGAAAAGAGCCTCAGCTGTAAAAGACGGGTTTGATTTCTGTTATGATCTTAGGTGGGGAACTGTGAATCTAATCCGTACGTATTTAGCAGGCATGTAACCATCACTAAAAATAGTCGATAGCATAAGATGTTATCACGAAAAGGATCAGACAAACCCGACCGACCAAATACCGACTTGTAGATGGAATCCACTGATGCTGGCCACAAGACTCATTAAGGGTTTGAATATCTTGATTTTCACGCTCGGTTTTATCGATAACGGCCCTAAAACATGTGCATTAATCACTACAGCGATAATGGCAGTTGGG
>JAAAQI020079894.1:0-16902 GCA_011800005.2 Stichodactyla mertensii | reverse complement strand
TAAATTTTTAGGTATTTCAAAATGGGGGATTTTTAGCTAAAAAGCATGGACTATAGCCCACAGTTTTTATGGATTTTTGGCCATTTTTACAGTTTTTCAAAAAATCACTAAATTTTTAGGTATTTCAAAATGGGGGATTTTTAGCTAAAAAGCATGGACTATAGCCCACGGTTTTTATGGATTTTGGACCATTTTCATACTTTTTTAAAAAATATTCAATATTGACTGTGCATTAAAAATAAATGTTTTGGGGGCATTTTTCAGCAAAAAGCATGGACTATAGACCACGGTTTTGATCAATTTTGGACCATTTTCACACCTTTTTCAAAAATAGGAATTTATTTAGTAGAAATTAAAAGGTCATTCTCACTTATTTTCAGCCAAAAAGCATAAACATATAGCCTATGTTTTTGATGGATTTTGGATCATTTGTCTCGTTTTGGACCAAGAATTGGGGAATAGAAAGGTTAGTTTTCAGACAGTGCACAACCTATATCTATGTTTTTTTAGGGGACTTGGTCGAGTTAGAAGTTTTGTGATTGACATGATGGACAATATGCAAAATTAAATTAAACTTAAATCAATAAATTTTTGCACTCGTCCCAGTCTGAAACTTCATAATAATTCATTATGGAATGCTAAATTTATAGGAGTGAAATACATTTCAAGTTGGCACTTCCCTAAAAACCTTATGTTTCCTACTGACACACTGATGGCTTGTGAAAGGTTTTAAACTTGATTTTGTTTGGGAAACGTTTCCAGCAGTTACTCCATTTTTTAGCCTCCTCGCCTTCTCTCCCCCACTCCTTCCACAAAAGGTATTTAAATTTATTATTCTACGATGAATTTGTTAAAGCTACTCGTCTCTAACTGTTGACATTGAATTTTCTCTACCATTCGTTCACTGGAGGCACTACACTGCGTCTTTACGTCCTCGTTTTGAAGCTGTTCTTTTCCCAGTCTTCTCGGCATGAGCCTTCCCAGCATGCTTTGAAAATTGCTCATGTGACCTTTTCAAAAGACTGACAGTAAAGTATGAAAACTACAGTTAAAAAAAGCTCTAAAAATTTCCCTTAACACTTATTTTATCCTTTCTGTCACGTGACCATTTCCCGCCTTTTTGGATGGGGAAGTGTGGTTACTGTAAACCCACACTAAGTTAACTCTTTTCCCCTGTATCAGTTGTTTAGTTAACTATACATTGTCCATTCATCCTAAGCACGTGCTAAAAACGGTCCAGTTGCCGATGGCCAAGATTTGGTCACGTGACACACGCCCCTTTTCAGTTATGCTATAATTTCCCTAATTTCTTTCGTAAAGTCTTTGCTTTATTTTGTCTCGTCGTTTTGTCTTTTTCTACTTGTCCTTTTTTGACGTAGTTCATAAGAGACGCGCTCACTTGGTAAGTGTACTGTCCGTCGTCACTAAAAGTAAATTAAGAACATCGGTTGCTAAGGAACTGTGTGTAAGTCAGTGGGGAAAGGGGGGAGGGGAGGGAGGGCTAAGTAAAGAACATTCTGACTTTGAAGGTCCCCAAAAATATGAAACTAGAGTTGGAATTTACTTACTCGTTAGTACTTGCGTGGCAGGTACCACAGGATCTCTTGCACATCATGTTGATCGTACCGATGCCTGTGGTGGGAGCATACTCACTACAGTACCCCTGTAGGGCATACTGTTCACACTCATCGGCGTAATCTTTGCATTCTGTACATCAATAGAAGAAATAGATTATCCGTGTTAAAATCGACAGAGTTAAATAGAAATTGGGAAGAGTGATTCATTTGGGTGCTTCGTTCCGACACACGATCCCAGACACCTTTGGAAGTCGTTCCTTGGCAACGCATTTATTGCGCAATAAATTAGACGATTAAAAGAGATTAAAAAATGAAATTAGATAAAGAATGAATGAATAAAAAATGGAAGACAGAAATAAAGCTTTTGAATGCAAAATCGAGAAAAGCTTGCGCGGTGTCCCCGGGTTATTCGCTTCTTGAACCAGAAAAATCACAGACCTGAGATAGTGAACATGGTGCATTATGGTCTAGCTTGGGTACAAACATCTATTGTTCATCATGCCTTATATGGTGTTGTTTGTACCGAAGCTAGACCACAATGCACTTTGTTTGTCTACGTCATCCTACCTTCAGTATCCACAGACACATGACTTGTATCGTATTTGTACTCAGAGTAGTTCTTCTCCTCATCCCTCATATCCTTGCTAACAAAATGATCACTGTCATCTTGACCCATATCAAAATCATTATAGTTTGACTTCCAATTCATGTCTCCATCCAGGCTCTTGTGACGTCCATGGCCATTCAACCCCGCTAATCCATGATGTTCCCGGAGATGATTGCCTTCTATGGTCGAAGACAAATGAAACCCCACAGGCTTGGAATCATCGTCATCATCAGCGTCATTGCCTTCAGACAGGTTAAGAGAATCATGTGTAGAGTGATGTGGAGTTGTGTCATCGTTAAAGCGTTCCTTGAGCTCGTCAGGTTCGGCTTCAGGGTCTATATTGTTGAAGAGTGAAGGTTTCTTGGTAAAGTCAGAGGACTCTGTTAATAGATGCTGTTTGATTGGTTTGTGGCTTTTACTCGAGAGTGCGTGTTCGCGCCGGAAGATGTCTGATTGGAACTCCTCAGGGCAAAAGTCACACATGTTAGTTTGACCTGAGAAATGAAAAAAGACAACCAGATGAACAGTCAGTGGTAATAAAAATCATACAAGTGGTTGGCTGCCTTCGAGAAGCGTTGCAGTAGCGGATCTAGTATTTTTTGAGCGGGGTGCACCATTTCTGATCGGGACTCGAGTAATAAAAGGGAATAACATTAAATCACTATTTGACTGTCAGTGGCTCATCTCAGGGAGTGGAGGCGTTGCGCACTTCTGCACTTCTCCACTGGTCCGCCCCTTGAACTAGGAACAGTGTTAGAGACTAATAGTGATAAAGAAAAGGTAACGTAATAACAAGGGAATATTCAGTAGACCTGTATAATTTAGCAATATGAAATTAGTAATTTGATTAAGTAAATTTCAAACTAGTTAGTATAATTTTTTATAAAGTTCTTAGTATTAGTATTAGTGTTAGTTTAAATTTTAGTATCGGGTGAAGAGCCATTCATAATGGAAATACTGATAATAAACCGTTATTATTATTATTATTATTATTATTATTATTATTATTATTATTATTATTATTATTATTATTATTATTATTATTATTATACCAAATTTGCAATCTTTTTAACATGTAAGTTTTAAATATATAACATATATTTTTTCTTTTTGTTTTTTTTTTAGTAATGTGTTGTAAATATTATCATTATTATAAATTATTATTAAAATCATTATTATCAAATTAAAAAATATTATTATTATTATTATTATCATTATTACAAGGAATTCTGTCTCTTTTCCACTCTTCTTCATTTTCCTTTCTCATCCCTTTTCTCCACTCCCAGATACCTCCACCCCCACCCCACCCTTAACTCTTAGTCAACAGTGAAGCATACACATCATAAACAACTGTTATCTGCCAATAAACTATTAATGACTTTTACCTTCGAAACATGGATGACAGAAATGAACCGATATGCCTAAAAAAAAGAAAAGAAAAATTGTTTATCATCAGATTTGTTCATTCTCTATACCGACATCAGATTTTAAACAGCAAGAATCCAAAGAGGCTCTGTTATGCGCACATCATGAGCAACATTTTTACATCACGTCAAAGCAGTATATCCTTCAACTTCTAATAGATTTCAAGTGATCATACAATGGATACCATATTGGAGGACGGGAAAAAGCCATGTTGGAGGACAATATAATATAATCTCTCGACTTGGAGAGTTATTATCTTTTACTATTGTAAGAATTTTTCTGTTGTTCCTACACTCCATCAAAGCTGCCATCACGTAATAAAACCACGAGAAGTTTATCAGTACCTTTGAGAATCTTAGTCACCACGTTCTGCGCAATGTACCCAAGCTGCGTCACCGAAGAACCAAAAATGTGCTCTGAATGAGGAAAACTCGCCATCGCATGCAGTTGCAGTTTACTATACTTGTCACCAAAACCAACACAGTATATATCGATTCCCATTGTTCGTAGCTCCATTGCGGGGGATATGACGTCATCAAGGGACCGCCCAGCAGCTACTACGATTAGTGCATGCGGAACACGTGGTCTACCGGTTTGCTCGAATAAATAATGACGCGTGACACGGAGTCCGCGACCGATATAAGTACCGGGTCCATCAGTCCCAGGATACTGGACAGTATTGAGTGCTTGTAGGATGTTGGTTTTGTCATAGTAGGTGTGGAAGTTGAAGATAGCAAAGGATTCCAATGAAAATAGGACGACTCCGATGCGTGTTAAATGTGGACTGACTGAGAAAGCCTGGACAACATTCCAGACGAAATTGAGGATCTGCTTGAAGTTTGACTCGCCGCCGACAGACATTGAGCCATCGATCAGGAAAGCGAGGTCCATACAAACTGGCAATAATGAGAACAATCAATAAGACTTTTTATATACTAGTATCGCACCATACATCTGGCCAAAACTCTAGTTTTGATTAGCCCAAACGACAACACAGTGTAATGGCATGTAAAATATTGCCACTCATGTGCAATCCACCAGGGAATATTCAGTAGACCTGTATAATTTGGGCGTGATGTTTCCCATTTTAGATCATGTAATATCCTCTTGGGATTTCACTTTCATCCACATTAATCTATCTTTTTAAGAGATCTAGAGATAAACAAAGAAACAAGACCCAAGGGAATGACACGTGATATGAAATGCAAAAACATTAGGCCCAAAAGAAAAGTAACGAGATCTAGTGCTTGAAATTGATTAGCTAAACCAATGAGAAACAACAAAGGAGTCAACACTGTAGTTATTCTTTCTTACCATGCATTCCACTAGTGCCTCCTGACATTTCTGTTCCTCCTCCAGCCCCTATTCCTCCTCCACCTATTCCTCCTGAAAGATGATTGAAACAATAATGATGTTACTATCTTCAAAAGAAAATGTCCTTTCTTACTCACAACTTTATTTAAAATTTTCAATATTCCACTTGTGAGCTGGTGAGTCAAAAGTTAAGATAGAGTTAAGTTTTCTTTCGATGTTTTTGTCATTAACAATGCCGTCGTGTATTTGTTACTCTTACTTGAAAAAGAAAGACAGTGGTTAGTGATAAATGATCAGTTCTAGCCATGCAAATTTTCTGATGTAGTAAGTTAGTAACTAAGTAGGTAGGTAGGTAGGTAGGTAGGTAGGTAGGTAGGTAGGTAGGTAGGTAGGTAGGTAGGCAGGCAGGCAGGCAGGTGGGTAGGTGGGTAGGTAGGTAGGCAGGTAGGTAGGCAGGTAGGTAGGTAGGTAGGCAGGTAGGTAGGTAGGTAGGTAGGCAGGTAGGTAGGCAGGTAGGTAGATAGGTAGGCAGGTAGGTAGGTAGGTAGGTAGGTAGGCAGGTAGGTAGGTAGGTAGGCAGGTAGGTAGGCAGGTAGGTAGATAGGTAGGCAGGTAGGTAGGCAGGTAGGTAGATAGGTAGGCGGGTAGGTAGGCAGGTAGGTAGATAGGTAGGCAGGTAGGTAGGCAGGTAGGTAGATAGGTAGGCAGATAGGTAGGCAGGTAGGTAGATAGGTAGGTAGATAGGTAGGCAGGTAGGTAGATAGGTAGGTAGGCAGGTAGGCAGGTAGGTAGGCAGGGAGGTAGGTCGGTAGGTCGGTAGGTCGGTAGGCAGGTAGGTAGGCACGTAGGTAATTAGGTAGGTAGGTAGGTAAGTAGGTAGGTGGGTAAGTATGTGATGTTATTTAAAGTTGTTTGCGGCCCTCGCGACACAACATTAGCCATGCAAGTAAAAACTGTCCATTTTCCCTTACATGCATTAATGTCTTACTGTTGATCATGCCACTGATGGTAATTGGATGGAAAACACCATCCATGATTGCTGCTGTCGTTACGTTAATACCATGAAGGAACCAGTATTTAAATGCTTGGCGACATAAGCAAGGCCCATCAAAGTTGCCATATCCGAATATCGTGCATCATGTTCACTGTTAGATTTTTGTTTTGTTTGAGTAGCATGCATCTCATTCTCTTGCACTCCTGGTGATAACAAATGGCTTGCAAAACGTGAATGCATCACAAATCTACGCAAAGTGACTCGGTGTTCTTTGAGATCATGCTTCTAGAACTTTGATGTCCTCTTACTTTGCTATTAACAGTGTGCCATGCCTTTTATTTGCACTCCTGGCAATAGCAAATATCATGCAGGCATGCACACATCCATCCGTCAAGCAGAGAATGCATAATCAAACATTGTGCCATTGTCACAAATCTACGCAAAGTGACTCGGTGTTCTTTGAGATCATGCTTCTAGAACTTTGATGTCCCCTTACTTTGCTATTAACAGTGTGCCATGCCTTTTATTTGCACTCCTGGCAATAGCAAATATCATGCAGGCATGCACACATCCATCCGTCAAACAGAGAATGCATAATCAAACATTGTGCCAAAGAACACACCATGCAGGTTAGCTTCTTCTCCACGCGACATGAGTCAATTTCATTGTTCAGTGAATCTTGTCCATTAGTTTGAGAACATGCAATCCTGTTAATATATAACGACTTCAATCCTCATACTTGCAATAATACATCATCAAGAAATTCCAAACCATGCGGATTTATCTTACCAGGAGTTGTTGATGGCGGTCCTGGAGACATCGGAGGCTCGGGTGCTCCTGGATGTATTGGAGGTACAGGTGGCTCTGGATGTATGGGAGGCTCGGGTGGTTCAGGATGTATCGGAGACTCGGGTGGTTGTGGAGGGTTGGGTGGCTCCGGTGGTCCTGGAGGCGGAAAGGTCGGCTTGGGTGGCTCCGGTGGTCCGGGATTTTCTTCAGGATCTGGCGAAGTTCCAACCGCTTGAATAGTCCCAGGTGGTGACTCAATCCCCAGACCAGTCGCTTGGGTTGTTACCATACCGTCACTGGGAGATCCACCCGGTGGTCCTGGAGGCGAAAAAGTCGGCTTGGATGGTTTCGGTGGTCCTGGATTTCCTTCAGGATCTGGCGAAGTTCCAACCGCTTGAATAGTCCCAGGAGGTGACTCAATCCCCAGACCAGTCGCTTGGGTTGTTACCGTACCGTCACTGGGAGAACCAACCGTATCATGAAGCGGTCTAAGAAGATACTTGATCGTCGTTGTGACTTTACTTGGACCAGGTCTATACTGGAAACCTTGATTTCTAGCTGGCATGGTCAGGTAATTTTGGGGATTCCAAAATGGACTTTTGTTACTTTGAGAGGGGATCATTCCGTTGGTGAAGTTATCTTCATGCCTTATGGGGATTTTTCGGAACATCGTGTTCTTTATCTCTTTGATTTTACTGTCAACATAGTTTTTAAGAAAACCTTTCAGTTTTTCCTCGATGTCTGACATCCCATTATTGTTATCCTTGAAAGTTTTGTTAAGGAGTTTTAGTTCATTGGATGCCGATTTGTTCACTGATTTTAAGATGTTAAAAGGTTTTTCCTGAACAAGTATTTGTACAAGATGATGTGGCCTTGAAATGTTGATGGACCTGGTAGAAGTGTTTTGTGATGCAAGAAAGTCAGTGAAATTGCTTCCTTGGTCATTGAGCTGTCTATTGTCTGAGGATATCAGATTTATTGTGAAAGTATCTGAAGAAACTTTACGCAGGTCTTGATTACGGTTTTTTTTAGAGGCACTCTCATTGCCAGACACTTTCTCTGTCTTTTCTTGCTTATGTTGAAAGATGTCTTTAGATTTGTTGTTCCTTTGCTTAATTTTCTTTTCACTTTCGGCTTCAGCATCATCAACATCAGCATCATCTTCAGTGTCATCACCATCTTCGGAATCATCTACAACTTGAAATGCATCCGACTTCTTCTTGAGTTTCGACGATTTCGATTTTCTTTTCCTATAATTATTACCATGCAAGCCTCCTTTCTCTTGCCTTAAAACAGTTCCATATTCTTCCTCGTCTGTTGCTTCGTGAGACGCTTCGTCTGCTTCACCAGAAAAGATGCTCCCGTGAGAAGAATCTTTCAATTTTGAATAACCTTTTGTAGAAATCTTCTGGAAGGTACCAACATTTCCACTACTTTGCCAAGTCGTGTACTCTTTTAAATTATCATCAATAAGTTTCTTATTCCAAATAAAACCTTCCTTCAAGGCTTCAAGGTTTTCTTTAGAAGACTGTCTCGTCATAGGCGGGGTTTGTATGGCCGAGTTACTTACGTTTGTAGCCAAGGTCCGGAATATTTTCCCATATATTTGAGAAGCGGACGGGTCAAAATAAGGAATTTTTTCGACTGGGAACATTCTGACACCGAAACCACCTTGTTTCTTGATTTTGATTGGAAGATACGTCGGTTCATTTTCTCTCGATTCAACTTCTTCGTCTTCGTCTTCCTTGAATTTTTGTTTTCTTTCGTATACATTTTCTTTGCCTTTGTAAAAATTCTCAGCATTTTTGTTGTTCTCAGCATCTTCATATCTAACGTGATTTGCAGTTCCTCTCAATCCAACTAAAGTACTTGGACTATCCAAGTATTCAATCCAATGACCTCCAGTTTGAGTTTGTTCCATAGGGCTTCCTGTAACCGAGGGCCGATGTCTTTGAGCATTAATTTTGAACACCGTGTCCCTTTGACTGCCTGGTTGAACTGGTATACCAACTAGCTGAACTGGTTTACCAACTGGTTGAACTGGTTTACCAATTAGTTGAACTGTTTTACTAACTGGTTGAACTGTTTTACCAACTAGTTGAACTGGTTTACCAACTAGTTGAACTGGTTTACCAACTAGTCGAACTGGTTTACCAACTGGTTGAACTGTTTTACCAACTGTTTCCACATGTTCATCTGGCTTAATAATGGCTGCTCTGAGATTAATATAAGATTTTTTGGAGCCAAAAAGTTTTGATAAGTTTTTGCTTGTCTTTTCGTCAGCTTGTCTTGTGACGCGTCTTTTCGTATTATGTTGGTTGTCATGTCGATGTCTGTTTGATTTCATGGTAGCTAAATGTTTGTTCGTTGTAAAAATTATCAGATCAGTACAAGAGAGATGTGTACGAGTTATCATATAAAATTATTGTGTAAGGTATCTTTTGCGAGTATCAAAAACTTCAGCGATGACAGCTGCAGCAGTAGACAACAACAACAACAATAAAAAGAAATCAAACATACTTTTCCAGAACCAATAAAAACTGCATGAAAATATTTTAAAGAGTTAAAGAACCGTTAAAATAAGTTCTAAGATATCTTTACTGTTATTAGAAAGTAGCAAGACCGAAGTTCAATTTACGTCGGGGTTTTTTAAGTAGAGTTTTTACAGTTAAATTTACAAACATGTAAGTTTACTTATAAATACTTATTATTATATTATTATTGATTCATTTATGATGTTATTAGAACTATTTATCTAATTAATTTATATTAATTTGCTAAGATCTTTTGTTCTATTTATAGAATTTTCATTAAGAGTGATGACAACTTTGAAGTGTTACAACATAATGCCACCACAAAATCCCAGGAAACTCCCAACTTACCAGATGTTCCCACACCCATCCCTTGAATAGTACTCGGACCCATTTGACCTTGACCTTGCATAGAGGCAGCAAGATTCATCTGTCCCTCGGTGCTTAGCAACCCCTGTTGTTGGAGGCTGGAGAGAAGTGCTTGTCCTTCTGAACTACTCTGAACTTCCTTCATAACTTGTTGTCCTCCAGTAGAGACGCCATATTGGTTTGTCTGGACCCTTGATAGCGTTTTCTGGCCTTCTGGGCTTAGTAGTCCTTGATTCTGAAGATTAGTCATGATGGCTTGTCCTCCAGGGGACTTCTGGAGTTCTGCTACAACATCGACCCCACCAGTACTACCACTAGTGAAAGAACCAGATACACCAAGACCAGTACCGACACCAATATTCCCGGTACTGGTTCCCGTGCTAATTGTTTCTGTGCCAATGGCTCCTTGACCACCAAGGCCAGTGACAGCCACTTTTCCTGGCATACCCGCGCTAACTGTTTCAGTGCCAGTAGCTCCTTGACCGCCAAGACCGGTGACGGCCATTTTTCCTGGCATACCGGTTCCCCCACTAATTGTTTCCGTACCACTAGCTCCTTGACCGCCAAGACCAGTGACGGCTACTTTTCCTGGCATACCGGTTCCCCCACTAATTGTTTCCGTACCACTAGCTCCTTGACCGCCAAGGCCGGTGACAGCTACTTTTCCTGGCATACCGGTTCCCGCGCTAACTGTTTCCGTACCAACAGCTCCTTCTGCGCCACCACCTGCACTCAACCCGGTTGAAGCAGCATGCCCTATCTTCTTCATAAAACCAGCTTCGCCTTCTTTCGTTATAATCTCCTCTGCTTCTTTATTCAAAAGGCCTTTGTTCTCCAAATCCTTCACTAAAGCTTTCTGGTTCTCTTGTTTCAATACTTCTTTACCTTCGTTGTTCAACAAGTTTTGCTTTTCGAGGTTCTTCAAGACTTCTTGTTTATTTTCTTCTGTGGCTTTTCCTTCCATTTGGTTTTGTTTGTTCACCACATCTTCTCCCTCCTTGTTTAAGAGTCCTTTTTCTTTGAGCTCGTTGATCATTTCTTGTTGGCCGGGCTCTTTAGCGATAGTTTGTGCTTTTTCTTCCGTCGTTTCGGCTTTTGTCTCTCCTGCCAAAACATTTGTGGCTACTTAACTATGATATCAATTAGTATAAACAAACTAATGGACTATCACAAATCCTGTATTCTCGTTGGCTAAGCTACTACAGGTCTGTTAGTGATAGCCCACTGGAAGAGAAAACAAATCAATGCGAGTTTTACCAGGGTTTTGTCTAAATTTTTAAGGTTATTGCTATGTTCTCACAATGCTTGACTAGTTTGTTTATACATGTACCAAAAAGATTAGACCTCTCGCCATCAAGCTCCGGGTCTTATTCTTCAAAAGCAAATCCCAAGAACTGTTAATGGTTAAGAATACTCTTGTTAATGATTAGTTTATTAGTTTATTTTTTGTTTTAATTAACCTATTTTTACCATTTTAACCAAAGTCTTAGCTTACCTGATTAACGTTAAAGATTAACAAAGTTACAGATAAATAAACATTTTTTGTCAAATATGGGAATAATGCTAAAAAATATCCGCATTTTTGGCTGCCATAGAAACGCTTAGAAATCCAAGGATTTGACAAATTTCGTTTAGACACGACCCAGTACACTTCTTAGTCGACCCTTCTTATTCTCATTTCTCAAGAAATCTCGCATGCGCTCATTAAAAGGAAAATCAAATCTGGCATTTCACCAGAGCCTCGACTCTGTGCGCGACTAACTGTTTACAAAAGACGCTTGCTAAAACAATATTCTCTAACGCCCTTGAAGTGCTTATCTTCTAAGCTGGAACCGCGTTAGAATATCTAAAGGAGGCTCAGACACATGATGCGACGTTGTCTGTGACGTTGCTTGCAACGGGAGTTTTAGGCGGATGTCACACGTAGCGACTTTCCTTATGAAATCGCATAAAATTTTCCGCCGGCTACGTCGCAAAAGTAGAACTCGTTTCTACTTCTGCGGCGTCGCCGGCGACGTCGCGCGCAACAATTTCACGGGTGGACACACGGTGCGATTTCCTTGTTGTAAGCAACGTCGCAGGAAACGTCGCGTCCGTCGCATCGTGTGTCCGAGCCTTTTGTATCTTGCGTTCCACGTGGATGTGTTCCTAAGCTTCTGTTATGAATCGCAAAAATTTCATGTAAAATGAGAACCACATCAGTTCATAAAAAGTGTGTTGATTGATGTAATGTAAAGACCTCTTTAGTTTGGGAGTAATGTTCCCCCATTTCAGATCACGTATTATTTCTTTGTTTCTTGGTAACGCTTGAGAAGATACATTAATATGTATGAACCTTAAACAAAGAATCTTATTCCCATGAGAGGATGACACGTCTTATGAAATGGGAAAAAGTTCCTGCCAAAGTAAAGAAGTCTATTAAATGATAGTATAGGAATCAATGTAATAAAACTTTTCCGAATTTACTACAAAAAAAAATGGTATCGAGTTGAGGCTGGATTTGACGTTTTCTCACTTTCTTGTCTTCTCGGCTCCAACCTCGACTTCATACCTATTGCCATTCAAGCGAATCCACAAAAGTTTTATTGTCATTAAGTTGTTGTTGTTATTGTTGTTGTTGTTGCTGTTATGTTTGCTGCTGCTGCTACTGCTGATGTATTTATGTTCTTGATTTTAATGTATTTAATGTTTTGTCATTTATATCTAACTCTCGATAAAAGCATAATACACAATTAAAATGATAAAACTGGAAAAATTTTATCGCAATTTATTTACCAACCAAAGCTATCTTCATTAACTTTAGGACATTTTTTTAATATATCAGTTTATCTGATTTTATGCTATGATTATAAATAGTTCATTATTTAACCTTTTATTTTCTTAAGATTAATTAAATTAATTTATAGTTTTTATTTTGTTTAAATTTTTCTTTATTTTTAAAAATGAATTTGATTTTTATTTACAGATTTACAATTAACATTTAGCAGTTCATTATAATTATAATACGGCTTTACCTTTGTATTTATTGTTTATTCATGAATTACAATCATTCCTAGCAGACTTCCTATAAATGAAGAACTTTCAGTGTCTTTGGCGCTCAACCAATCAAAAAACGCGCAAATGCGCATCATCCAATCACAATGCAAGGATTCATAAACCATTGGAGAGTGTGTTTCCTAATCCCACGAAATCTACTTTCAATTGCATTAGGGTAAAATTATTTGTAAAAAGAATTATTAATAAACTGGACTCACCTCCACCAATGCCACCTCCACCACCACCGGCACCGCCTCCGCCTATTCCTCCGCCTATTCCTCCACCTCCACCACCACCAATACCGCCGCCTCCACCACCACCGGCACCGCCTCCACCACCACCGGCACCGCCTCCACATCCCCCAACTGAAAAAAAAATTATTGAGCTACATGTGAGATCATGGCCGCCATGTTGGATGACTATAACAAAAGATTTGGTCGTGGCTTCTTTGTTTTGTCATCCAATATGGCTGCCATGTCTCATGGAAAGGGATGCACATCAAGAATAGAGGTTCCAATTTAAACGAGTAAATCTTTATGTCCAATAATTTTGAGCGTTGGACCTCTCGCTCAGTAGGCAACGTGCTAGGCAACACTAACTCCTGGTAAAGGGGGTGACCCTAGAGCTAACGCTTCTCTTTTTGTTGTCCCCCGACAAAAGAAAGCAATCTATCCCTTTCTCCTGGGGAACATTTCCTTTAGAGGAAGATTTCGCATGACTATGAAAAGATCGCGGCATGACGACCATGGTTGCGAGATGGTCAAGTACGGTAGGGCAAGTTAAAATTCTAGAAAACATCACGGTCGCGGCTAGGCACGCTTACGACACCGATCGTGCTGCGAGCTTTTCTGAGTCATACGACATCTGCTCCGGTCCACTTAACGAAATAGTTGTATTCCCAATTGTATTAATTGACAAAAGAAAAACATTACGTTCAATATGAGTGTTTCTATTTACAGAATAAAAAGTGCTTACCTCTTCTGATTAAGTCTACACATTGGCCTGACAGTCCTGATAGCGCAGAATACGCTGCAGCCTTCAGGATGTACTCCGCTGAGGACACCATGATGTCGATTTGCTCCTGGTCGAAGCCTGCTCCCATGGCAACACCAAGGACTTTGATCCCAATCTCTTTGATAGCACTGGAGGGCGCCATAACCGAATCTGTAGACTTCCCAGCAAACATCACCACGAGGATTCGGGATACGCTGGTCCTTGCGTTCGCGAAGACGTCCGTTTTACAGGTTGTTAAAGCCGCACCGGCAGTGCAAGTCCCGCCGATCATCTTTGCACCCATGACAGCCGTCTTCACTTCAGCAAAAGATGTGTACTTTTCAAAGTTAAATACAACTTGACTTGAGCTTCCAAATATTATGAACGCGACTCTCATCTGCGCGGAGACTCCAAGAGCTTCGAATACTGCAACGACAAATGCTAGCGCCAACTGAAAGTTCGCGTCTCCTTCAATACTTGTTGAGGTGTCTAGCAGGATTGCTACATCACAGCCTAAGGAATGGCAAAATAAGAAGCAGACGAGATCAGTAACAGCTCACCCATTCTACCTAGTCTTGCCTACTGCATCCTTAGCAAAGTTGGGCCAAGGAATTCTCGAGGCGTCAGACAGTGGAATAGGTCAATTGCATGGGTGACGTCACTGAATCCCTACCAGGGGGGGAGAGGGGGTAGAAAATTTATATGAAAGAGGTTGTCAAGAGAAGACAAGAGAAGTCTTTTGTTTTAATCCCCATATTGAGGAATTATTGTCCATACAAGTTCTCTAACATTTGGTAAGGGAAGGTGGATCATGGGAGGCACTACGTATTCTGCTGGCGTTCTGTAGTGATCTTGTGGATATACACTATATATATAGTTAGTCTGTTACGTGATACCTGAACCTCCGGCTCCTCCTGCTCCTCCCCCGGCTCCTCCTCCTGCTCCTCCTCCTGCTCCTCCTCCTGCTCCTCCCCCGACTCCTCCTCCAGCTCCTCCTCCTGCTCCTCCTCCAGCTCCTCCTCCTGCTCCTCCCCCGGCTCCCCCCCCGGCTCCTCCTTCTGCTCCTCCCCCGGCTCCTCCTCCTGCTCCTCCGCCACCACCACCGGACAGTCCACCACCGCTAGCTGTTAAAACAGATGTTACAAAAAATGTGTAAAATGTTAATAAATGTTAATTTTATACATAATAATCGCTGGACGCTATCAAACTTAGAAATTAAATGCCAAGGACATGAGAAGCTAGATTAAAATAAGAATAAAGCCTGGTCCTCACTAGCGACATAAGCATAAGCATAAGCAACATACGCAGACTCAGTAGTGTACCGCTCATTAGCGGTACTTGTCTTTTCTCACACCTCGGTGATAAATGCAGTACTGAGTCTGCGTATGTTGCTTATGCTTATGCTTATGTCCTAGTGAGGACCAGGCTTAAAGGGGAGAAAACAAACTATTTTACTAGTCGTAAAAAAGCCGCGTATAAATGTTGTCAGAAAAAATTTACCTTGTACAATTATCTGCACACACTGGCTGGATAACCCAGACAGCTCTGAATACGATGCAGCGACAAGCATATACGATGAAGATGAAATCATTGCTCCAAGCTGCTCTTTACTATAACTGCTTCCCATCCCAATACCCATTATCGCTACCCCGGACTCCTTTAAACCACTCGCTCCTGCATCAACCGAGTCAGCAGAACTTCCCGCCAACATCATAACAAGGATTCTGGAAACTTCTTTGCGAGCGCCACTGAACATTTCCCTTGCGGCTGACAAAGCGACGCCAGCTTTGCATTCTCCACCGACCATCTTGGTCGCCATGACGCTTGTTCGTATTTCTGATATGGAGGTGTATTTTGCAAAGCTGAACATGATTTCGGCTGAGCTTCCGAATCGTATAAAAGCAAAGCGAATTTCTGAAGAGACTCCAATGGCTTCGAAAACCGAGACGATGAATGTTAAGGTTAGTTGGAAGTTTGCTTCGCCTCCGATGCTAGTTGATGTGTCGAGCATGAAGGCGAGATCGCACGACCCTAAAACAATATTCAATATTCAATTTGAGTAAAGAAAGATATAATACTTGAAAATCTGTAAGAGATACGCGTAAGCATCAAAATGGGACAAGATTTTGTACCTGATACTGCTCCTCCTCCCGCACCTCCTCCGGCGCCCCCTCCTGCACCTCCTCCGGCACCTCCTCCTGCTCCTCCTCCGGCTTCTCCGGCTCCTCCTGCTCCTCCTCCTGCACCTCCTCCTGCTCCTCCCCCTGCTCCTCCCCCTGCTCCTCCGCCGGCGCCTCCTCCTGCACCACCTCCTGCGCCACCACTGGCACTTATTCCTCCAGCTAGGCAATAGAAAAAAGAAAAAAAAAAAAGAAGTTATTCATACTAACAAAACAAAGTTTATAACTTCAAGACAAATGGCATAAGCACTACATACCCGTACTAATAAGAGATGTAACCTGTCCTTGGACACTAGTTAACTGACTAAACGAAGACGC
The DNA here is from genome assembly GCA_011800005.2 of Stichodactyla mertensii. NCBI lineage: Eukaryota > Metazoa > Cnidaria > Anthozoa > Actiniaria > Stichodactylidae > Stichodactyla > Stichodactyla mertensii. The sequence goes on along the minus strand of JAAAQI020079894.1, from coordinate 769 downwards.
AGTTATCACATAAGATGCTTCCCATGCCATTGCAGTTAACTGTGACTGCTCAAACTTTGCTCCCATTCCAACTGCTATCGTCTTGACTTTCATTTCTTTCAAGGCGGAAGCACCAGCACTGACGTCATCGGTGGATTTTCCAGCTATCAGGACAACGAGTACCATAGCAGCGCCGCTTCGTGCACTAGCAAAAAGGGATGACTTACATGTTGTAAGGGCAGCTCCAGCTGCGCAGCTTCCGCCCGCAAGTTTGATGCCACCGAACGCTCCTTCAATCTGATAAAAAGGTTTATAACAGGCAACTATTATGTTATTAATAAATCAAATCCCCTCTCTTATTTTGACCCCAAGATACTATAGAACTTTTTTAAATTCGTAAAATACCGAATGACACTCGGTCTGAATGGGAAACTTTACGTCCAAGCTGAATGGGTTCATTGGCAAAATAAGGGGGGCCGGAACACTTTCGCAATGGATGACCCTCTAAAATAGATCATTCCGCTTAGGGACCGGTCATTATTTAGACGTGGGGGATGGGCGGGGGGGTGGGGTGGGGAGGGGCTGATCCATTTAAAGTTTTACTTGCATGAATTTTGGGGACCCCTCCCCCTGAATTTCCCATTGTCTCTCTTAGCCCCCTCTTTTCTTGAGACTAAAATTGCTGATACCCTTCTATTTGCACTCACCCCCCCCCCCTGTTAACATGTTGGTCAACTGTCCACCAACATCTAACCCATAACTTGTCAACAAGTCACCAACAGTTGACCGA
>JAAAQI020079561.1:0-16908 GCA_011800005.2 Stichodactyla mertensii | reverse complement strand
ATCGTTGGTATTTGTGAATATTTTAACACTGAAATGAGGCTAACACTGAGCAACAGAGAACTCGAAACTGGAGTATTGGAATTTTCAAACATAACACAGCTGCATGTACTCTTTGAATGCCTGCATCAAGAGAGATTCAAACCACGCATGCTCAAGTGAGACCAACTTGGGCATTAAATGAAAATCGCCCTTTTTCACCCCTTGAGTACTATGCGCTTAGAGCAGTAGCGTGGATCTCTTGATGCACGTATTATAAAAAAATCTTTAAAAATGAACTGAAAATGAGAAAGAAAAAGAAAGGAATTAGAGAATGACTGCATTCTTTGATTTTTTTGGTAGGAGTTTAGTGGTATGGAAATTGGTAATAACGGCCAGAATAAAGGAACGAAAAGTCATGGAGAAGTTCCAAAAAGAAGTCCTGGGTAAAAAGGTCAGTACTTTTTTCCACGACTTATAGTCAGCCTGGTCAACCTTCTCTTCGATTGATAGCATAAAGGCTCGGACACACGAGGCGCCTTTCTCTGCGACGTTGCTTGCAACGTGTAAATCGCACCGTGTGTCCACCCCGGTGCAACCGTTGCGCGCGCGATGTCGCTGAAGTAGAAATCGCTTCTACTTTTGCGACGTCGCGCAAAACAGTTTGCACGGGTGGACACGGTGCGATTTCCCCATTGCAAGCAACACATAGTAGTTTTCCAAGATGCGCGAGCGCATTAATTAAACATCTCGAGAGGACTTGAAAAGGAGGCAAATTCCGGGCAGAAGCGCATGGAAACTTCAAACTAAAGGCGATGAAGTAAGAAAAATCGCATCGACAGGATAGGTGATACAATAACATTGTTGAAGGAAAAAACGTCTTTTTGAAATATTTCAATAATGACTTCGAGGTTTTTAGCTTTGCGGTTGACTAATTAAGATTAAAATGTCGAAATATTTAAAAGGATCATTCGATTTTGGAACCCAAAATTGATTTAGAAATAAAATACTATATGTCTGACATAATTTTTCTTAAAGATCCCTGGAAATACCCGACATTTCTACGTTCGTTTTATAATAACGAAATAGCTTCGTTATTTCCTGTAGTTACAAATTCCGCACCGTGTTGCGCGGGAAAGTTGTTACATACAAAGCCACATTTAGATAAACTCAAAACTCTTTCACCTCCAGGTTGCTCTGATGTTCAAAGAATGGCGCGCTGCTTTGGAACAATCGCAAAAGAACAATCAACTTGTTAGCGGTCAAATGCACAAACACAACAAGCTTGTTCTTCAAGGATGTATGAGACAATGGAAGAAGTACTTACTGAATTGTCGGGCAGAAAAGCACTTCAATATCATGCTTACTGCAAGGGTAAGTCTTGAGAAAACCTTGGAAATTTTTTCGAGTCTATAACCGTTGTTCGTTGTCCAACACCATTTGCGTGCAAATGAAAAGATTATTTGTATATTGTGTCAAGAAGTCTGACTAAATTCACTATGATGAGTGGGAGAGGCTAAATCCCAAAAAGAGGTAATGGTTATTCAGTTTATTGATAATACATTATTCTTTCATAGTTTTTCTTAGACTGGAAGACCAGGTTTGATGAGAGAGTGGAAGAAAAACAGAAGGAAAAAGTATGCATCCTGTTTATTGTTTAATTAAACGATCCATGTAAAGCTGGTGGTAATGCAATTTTAGACTTTATTTCAGGAGAAAATATCACCGTCTATCATGTCTATTGATACACACTGCTGCTCAGTATGGAGCAAGTGATTTTCAAAATATTGCAAAGAGAAACAATTTGCATGTAATTTTTATGGCTGTTGTTGCAAGGCTTGATAAACTTCCTGCAATTTTCTCATTCTGGCAATGTGGCAAACATTCTAAAATAGCCTCAATGCTGAATATTTCCCTTTTCTATTGCAGGAATTAGGCAATGTGGCTCTCCAGCATTACCAACATCACTTGAGGTATTTATTGTCTACACCTTTCTTGTCTCTCTTACTCCACAGGATGAGTGACATAACTGCCTGCAGGACCTTCATTTTTGGTGCAATTTTGGGAAAGAAAATTTCACTACAATGAGTAATATTGGTGTCATATAAAATGGGGCATCTAATTTCTGAAAGGAAATTCCTATTTTGCCTACCCTGTAAAAATCTGGGCACACACTGTATACTCTTTGACAATACTTTGATCGTTTTCATTGCCTTTTCAAATAGGAAATTGTGCTTCCGATCCTGGTACTATGATGTCCTTGTAGAAAAACATCTTGAGATGAAACAGCAACAACTAGTGCAGAAACACTTTTATTTATGGAAGAAGAAACAGAAGCTGAAAACAATTGCAAGTGAACTGGTATGGTACTTTTTTGGCCTAAAAATTGCATAGAGAGCTGGCCATGAAAAATCACAGTATTCGATGTGTTAGAAGAGATTTAAGGTGTGGCCTGTTAGATTAGGCAAATTCCCTTGCAACTTGTCTTGCAATTTTGTTACTAGACAAGTGTCTCACAATTTTGTTGCCTCAACCTTTGCAAGAAGTTAAACTCAGAGACACTTTTGGTATGTTACACTAGGAAATGTCTCATGCAACTTTTGCAACAAAATTGCAAGAAGTTTCAAGGAAAATTGCTGAGTGTAACAGTACCTTTAGGAACTGTGCTTATTTTGTTTTTCATTTTATAGGGTGATCGACAAGTGTATGCCAAGTACTGGGGGAAATGGAGGAACCAGCTTGTTCGTAAACGAGTTTCAGAACTCATGATGAAGCATGAGGAAAAGAAATTGCTTTCAGAGGTAAAAGAACATGTAGTAACTACTGGTCATTACTCCTACATAACCTAAAGCCCACTATTTGTTTACCCTCCCCCATGCATTAATAACAAATCCCTGAGTTTATCATTTGTATTGTGGGACAAGTTGGTCCCTGTTCTTTTATCTGCAACTTTGAGAATCCATAACTTTTTTTATGGATACCAAGAAACACTAGCTCTTGGAATGTGGGTATTGTGTGTTTGTGCAGCACAAACACATTCTTCAATTCAAAATTCTAGAAAACATCATGGTCATGGCAAAGCACACTTACAACCCTGATTGTTCTGCGAGCTTTTTACAGTCCTGTGAAGTCTGCTCTAAATGTACAATTCTTATTGAAGGTTTTTGGTGCCTGGTACAAGCTCACCCTGATAAAACGAAGACTTCTAAAAGAATGGAATATTGCTGTGACAGAACAATGGTTCAGGAAATGGATGCAGAAATACAATGAGTCATAGACTTGTCTGGAGATCTCTTTTTTAGATGCTTGTGCAAATAACTCACAAATCGATACTAATGTAATTGCTAAATTGTGCATCAAAGGGGCTAATCTCCTAGTTAATTTCGATTGAGCATGATCCTAAGCTGTAGGTGTAAACTATACATCAGAATCAATGAGCAATTTCAAAATTGACAAAATTTATGAATATATTTTTAACATTTACACCATATACATATGGCCTCAGTATATATTTTTATCACTTTTAATTTTGTAAGTCAATGTTTTTATTAAACCATAAAATACATGTTAGTCTGGTTGTTGTTGTTTTTTATATATAGAGAGAGAGAGTAAAGCAGCCTATTTATTTAAGCAATATATAACATGCATGTATGTCTCTGCATTTGTGATTTAAACATGCTGGGATGTAGAGCATGAGCAAAGACAGCTTAGGAGGCATAGCCAAGTGTTTCTACTGCTTTTCAAGTGCTCTACAACTCCCAGAGGGTTTATGTCACAGTACAGAGACATGATCCTTTTATATTGCTTTCATAAAATATTTTTCACTGTTTTAGTATGAGCATGTCTCTGTCCTCTGATATAAATGCCATAGCAAGTCAATCAGTGGGTATGTTATATCTAGAACATTAAATGTTTTTTATGAACACCTAATGAAGTGTTCTGCATACTCATGCTTTGGCTATGAAATTTGGTTCTGTTCTTGTCTGCCAGTTCCATGCTGTAGAAAGCACACACAAATTGTCAAAATAAGCGATCTTGAGTTACCAAGTCCTTGGAGACAAGACTGGAAGTCCTGTGCCTCTTTCACTCTTAAACACAACAGGTGCACTCTCCCCTAGAAACAATTCTGGATCTCCCCCTGATGCCATACATAGCAACTTTTCTTGAAATAAGTGGGCCTTCAGTTATTATGTAGGGGTGGTCAGCAAAATTGAGGGGGTTTATGTTATCTTGAGCAGAAGTCTTGTAGGAGGGCTTACATTGCAAAGGTATGAGGTTGAAAGTATGACTGAAGTCTTGAGATTGTAGGGGTGTTATAACATTTTTACTCTCCAGAGGGGGGTTATGAAATGCTTAGTAGCTCAGGCCAAGAATTTTGCTGACCCCCCCTGCCATATTAAATAAAAGCCCTCTAAAATATATCATCAAGAAAAAAGAACTAAATATTTGAGTACTTTTGCCATGGGCACACCAATACTTGCATGTCCCAGAGTTAAAGACATGTTCACACTGAATTTTGTTGCATACTTGTATAACATATTGATTCTAGTTCTGCAATGTTGTACACAAGTGTTGCAGAGGTGGTGCATGCAGCAATTGCACTAAGGTGGTCACATGGTGCATGCAACAATTGCAGTAATTGTCCAGGCCTTTACCACACAGTTGGGGCATGTTTCATGAACACCCAATAACAGCCACCTCCCAACACCAACATATCTGTACCTGGCTGGGAAGGTAGCACCAGATCCTTTCCTTCCCCCCTTTCCTTCCTTCAGATACTCTTGTCTCTAAGGACGGAATAAATTTTCTAATGAAGCTATTTTTCCAAAGTAGATAGAAAAGCTAACAGTCCTGTTCTTTTGTTCTCATCCTTTGTCCTATTTTCTGGCTGCCATTTTCCTCCCTGTAGTTTTAGTTTATTAATACGAACTTTGTTCCTCCACTTTCTCTTTGCTGATGCTGATAACGAGCTGTAATTCTGAGGCAACTCTGTCTGGAGGTTACTGGCAGGAGACCCTATTGTTCCTTCTACACCTTTCTCTTTCCTCTCTTTTCGAGAAATTGTTCTCTCACTTCCTTCATAAACTGAAGTATTCTTACAAACAAAACATGATATCGAAATAGTAGTCTTCTTTCGTCGTCTCGGGCACGCATTCTTTGAATTGTTTTGGCATTTTTTCATGTCTTTTTTCTTGTTTGTTGATGAAATTTTTTTGGATATTCTCGTCTTGGAGTTTGAGCCATCGAATAGACTTCCACAATACTGGCATATCTTTTGCAAATATGACTGACTTTTGTCATCCCTTTGAAGCTTTTGATACTTAGAAAAGTAGAACCTTGATAATTCTGGCGCTATTTTGGCGTACTTCACTCCTATAGCCCATAAAAACTGCAAACGTTTATTTCCTTCTGTTACTTTGGACGCCATGTTGTGAAATCTTCGTAAAAGGTTCGTAAAATGTGTAAAATCTTCGTGTTTGGTTCGAGATCTCACGAACAAGAGCCGAAGATATTATTTAGCAATCAAAGCAAAGCAAGCCGTTAGAGTATCGATTGTCCGTCAACTTGAAGCTGCGCCGAAGTTCCAGCGGTTATGGTCATTTGTCATGCGTAGTGGATATTAATTTGAACAGCGTGAAGGAAAATGGCGGCGAACCTGAGCAAAGCTAATGTTATGGGTTCGTGTATTAATGGCCATCTTAACAAGAACGACACCTCGATGTCGGACTCAGTCTCAAATCCAGATAAAGTGGTCATCCTAGATGCTGGAGCACAGTATGGAAAGGTATTTATTCCTCTCCTTTTCTTGTAAAACACTGTTTTTCTTGTGGCTACCGGCAAACTGCCAAACAACCGTCTCAAAAAACCTTCGCGCTTGATCTGTGTTCTGTTTTTCTTAGCGTCTTTCTTACTCGGTTGATTGCTCTATAAAGAGTTGATATTTCTTCTTAATTAAATTTCTTTCAAATTGGCTAATAAGATATCATTTTATAAATTCGTGATAAAAAAAAAAACACCTTTGAAAGTTACGTTGCATGTCGAGCATTTAGTAACAATGAATTTATTACAACCTAGCCGTTTCTAATAGAAAGGGAAATGCTGCGAATTGCGAAAATGCGTTATTTAGTCAGGCTTCCCGCTCCTGCGCTGGTTATTTTGCATTCGATAATTTAGTAATTTACAGTTCAATTTCTAAAAAGATCAACACTCTAATCTGACAGTGATCCCAACTTTGGTAAGTTGACTCATCAATGTCAGCGTGACTTCGCTGAACAATGCTCTACATAGAGTGTTCTTCAATGAAGTCAAGCTGACATTTCTGTGTCAACTTACCTAGATAGAGTGTTTTTCAATGAAGTCACGCTGACATTTCTGTGTCAACTTACCTACATAGGGTGTTTTTCAATAAAGTCACGCTGACATTTATGTGTCAACTTACCTACATAGTGTTTTTCAATGAAGTCACGCTGACATTTATGTGTCAACTTACCTACATAGAGTGTTTTTCAATGAAGTAATGCTGTCATGTATGTGTCAGCTTACCTACATAGAGTGTTCTTCAATAAGTCATGCTGACTAACAGAAAAAGGGAATGCTGCAAATTGCAAAAATGCGTTATTTAGTCAGGTTTCCTGCTCCTGGGCTAGTTGTAGATGAAGATTCTAATCTGAAAGCAAACCCAACTTTGGTAAGTTGACACATTGTCAGCATGACTTTGTTGAACAACTCTCTACATAGAGCATTCTTCATTGAAGTCACACTGACATTTGTGTCAACTTACCTACATACAGAAGACCATTCTTCAATGAAGTCATGCTGACTTTGATGTGACAACTTACATGTACCAAAGTTGGGATTGGATTGGGTGATTTAATATTTTGCTGAGAAGTTTGATTTTGTGCCCAAATGGGCAAATAATTTTTGTTGTTGCCCGAGGATATCTGATTTAGCAATTCTGGAATTTTTTCTATAGAGCGTTGTTCAACAAAGTTGCACTGACATTGATGTGTCAACTTACCAAAGCTGGGATCACTGTCATATTAGATTTCACAGGCATCTTTGAAGCCTGAGTTTATGCTCATTGAGCATCATTGAGTGTATCGTCATTGTTGTTTTTGTTGTTATTTATAGGTTATTGATCGTAGAGTAAGAGAGTTGTCCATTCAGTCAGATATGTTACCCTTGGATACCTCTATATTTACAATACAAGATAAAGGATACAAGTAAGTTTTGTTTTGACTCATATGCCGCTTGTTTATGTATTATGTAGCAAATAATACAAGTTAATGGAAGTGTACATTATTTGGACGGTGCAGATGTAGCTGGTGATTTTTAAACCAATCTCCTACATTTAGATCTGCTTTAACAGACCAATCCACTTGGACATATTGTCTTCCTTTCAAGCCATCCAGCTGAGCGGAAATAAATTTTCTAACCAATCATAGTCCGTTGTGATTTTTCATTACCGGCACCATGTTCAAACTATTTTTTCTGGCTGAAAACTATTTACAATTTACAGTAATGCAGTACATTTTGAGTCCTAAGGGCAAAATTATTAAACACAGTCAAATATCATAAGCGAATTATCTAAAAACCATGCAAGAAATGATTTTGAAAACAAAGAGTGAGAGAGGCTGGAGGTTTTGACCATTCAGTGCTTTGCACAACCAGTTGTTCCATCAGCTGGACCTGCCATTTCTTTGAGAATGTGGTTCATCCTTTTAGACTTGTATCATTGCATCTTCTCAAGCATTACCAAAAAGTCAAAGAAATAATGTCCATGTAAATTTGGGCTGTTTTTACAGTAGTCTCCCAGAATTTGATTGACTTTATAATTTTGCTTGATTGTTAAAATGATCTACAGTATAGACTTCCTGTTTTAAAATGATGTTTTAATTCAAACATTCATTTTAGAGCAATTATAATATCTGGTGGACCAGGGAGTGTGTATGCTGAAGATGCTCCTAAGTATGACCCTGCCATTTTTACTCTTGGTATCCCTGTGTTGGGGATATGCTATGGACTTCAGGTATTGTGTTAGCCACTGATACATATTGCAGTTTTTTAATATTATATATTGGGAACACAATTCTATATATTTCCATTGCCATAACAAGAGAAAAGTTACATGGCTGTTTATAGCAACAGGGCTCACACTACTCCAGGAATTCCTGGAAAACTCCTTGAATTTTGAACATTTCTTCCAGAGCCCTGGAAAACTCCTGGAAAATTTTAATTTCGACACCAACTCCTGGAAAACTCCTTGAATTTTCTATTAGTATTAGGTTAAATGTTAGTAAAATAAAAATTGTAGAATTGTCTGACATGAAATTTCAAAGTTAAGGGTCCTGGAATTTTTATATTTATACCCTGGAAAACATCTGGAATTTTATAATTTTCTTGTAGTGCAAACCCTGTAGCAATGGTGTAATCCATAGATTTTTCCCTTGTTTAGACTCTCTTGTTGGAAATTGAATCCCTCTCTTTGGTATTTCTCAACTAAATTACATTTTTACAGTGTTCTTTTGTAGAATTTATATTTGAATGGCACATGTCTTGACAGGCAGAGAGCCATTGGATAGAAATATTTCTATTTCATTTTTCGATAGATGATGAACAAGGAGTTTGGTGGGACTGTTGTAAAGAAAGATGAAAGAGAAGATGGAGTATTCAAGATCAACGTCAAACCATCATGCGCCCTCTTTAAGGGGCTTGATGCTGACCAAGAGGTTCTTCTTACACATGGAGATTCCATTGATAAATTAGCTAATAGTTTTAAAGTCACTGCAAAATCTGGAAACATTGTTGCAGGTTAGTATGATAAAGAAACTTCAATAGAGTAATGGCAATTAAATCAGGGGCATTAGTCATCTTGTTTGTTACTAGTACAGATAACCACTTACAACCTAGGACAATACCTGTTGGGACTCCTTGTACCAGTGCATACCATTCAAATGTGAGCAAGACTCTGTTCAGCCCACCCCTCTCCCCCTCCCATTTCAATCTTGATTTTTGTTGCTGATACAAAATGAAACCACTGGTACCAACATTGAGATGGGGGGAGGGGAAAATGACCTTAGGACAGAGAAAAAAGTCATTTTGTGTACCTAGACAACAGAAATAGAAATTGTCCCAGTAATTTTGTCGAAGATAGTAGGTGATTAACTTGTATGGCTGTGATTTCAAAGAGACCCAGTTCTCACCTTTTCTTGGCCACCACAGAGCTGGAGATTGTTTGGTACAGTTGTGTGTTTCTTTTTTTTACATAGCAGTGTGTGTTCTCTTACATAAATCTACTGTGCAAATGAGTTGAAACCTCCATGTGGGAATCAACCAAAAGTTGGTCCACATAAGATGTACTTACAGCTAGTCATTCACCTAGCAGATTAAGATTATGGTTTTATCATGCCTTAGGAGACAATGCAACCATTCAACAGAATACAGAAAAACAGTTCAGGAACATTTAAGGCTAATTTTTCAAATTGTTTTTGATATACTTGCAGGAATTGAACATGAAACAAAGAAACTTTATGGTGTTCAATTTCATCCTGAAGTGGATTTGACTGTGAATGGAAAAGCCATATTTAAAAATTTCCTTTATGGGGTAAGAATATGTCATCTTATTTTCTTTAATGAATGTATTATTAACAAATGTTGTAGGGCTGATGATTTCCACTGAAGAGAAGAACCATGTGTGGCTTAGCAAACAGAATTCTTTTACCAAAATGGCGGCTGCAAATTCAAATGAGTAAAAATTTAACTGAGTGAAAAATTAATACCAGCACTAGAAAGAACACCTCAACTTTAGTAAACCTGCAAAGATTCATTATGTTAGGTGTCATAGCGGCCGAGAAAAATTATTTCAAAAATTGCCAAATTTACAGAGAAATGTATGTCTGGGGGTATACGCCATACCCCAAATCTATATGTTTGTACCGTAGAAATAAATCCAATAAATTGCAACAAATCCTTGGAGGTCATTTTAAAAGACATTTATAATGAGGATTTTTGTTTATAATCTTAAAAATTAGATGTATGTGATCCCCCCTGAGGCACTATGGGGCTGAAGTGATCTGCCTCCTTTTCAAGCAAATTTACTGTTATAAATGTATGTGATCCTTGCATTCTTTACAAAAGTCTTGTAATCCTGTCTTTAACCCCACCCCCCACCCCCCAAGATGATTAATGACCAATCCCTAAGATCTAAGATATAAGCCTAAAACAAAGAAAAATTTGGAAGTTATAAAATTATGACTGGTGTACATTAGATTCTCAGTTTAAAAAGTCAAAAGGGAATCATGGAGTCTAATTTCTATATTTACATGTATCAGGGCTAGAGCATACATGTAACTGGTGTCTTTTTGTTTAGGTTGTTGGTCTCTGTGGCAGTTACACAGTGGGTAGCAGGCTACAGTCCTGTCTACGAGAAATTAAACAGACAGTAGGCAATAATAAAATATTGGTAAGAAAGATTATTGGAAAATTTTTTTTTATTCTGTGATGAAATTAGGAGGCTATTATATGGTATAGTAGTAATGGACAACAATGAAGGGGTTGAATTATCTTGTAGAAGTCTTGCAGGGGCTGGGGGGAGGTGTTAAGCTACAGAGGAGTGAGACTTAAAGTATGACAGAAGTCTTGAGGATATGTTAAATTTTTCCTCTCCACATAGTGGGTGTTACATAATTTTTTGTAGCCATGTCAGTAATGATAATGGAGGTGACACTGTTAACCTTATCTCACAGCATGTAGAGGACCATTTAAGATGACCTGTGATGCATAATAATGTATACATTTGCCATTAACTTTGCATTGTATATGTATTTATAGGCACTGCTTAGTGGTGGAGTAGATTCAACAGTATGTGCTGCCTTGCTTCACAAGGTAACTATAACTACCTGTAGAACTATGGTACGATGTATATACTTTTAATACAGGGTTTGAATAACAGACAGTCAATGGCCAAAATGCATGCCAAACATTACTAATGATTGCAAAAGACATAGAGAACTTTTTGTTGAAGCAAAAGAATTGGGTATTGTTATTCATCTATACTTTTTATTACATGTAGCTGAGCATGAGGGCCATACCATAAGTTATGGATTGAGTTTATTTCCACTGCCTTGTGGCCCAAGTGCATTACACATGGAGCATGAAAAAGGTGGAAAAAATGAAGTTCCATAATTTACATGCAGACTGAGCAAGTAAGATGTTTATTATATGGCAAGGCAATCACAAAAATACTGTAAGGTTGGTGGTCCATACCATAAGTTATGGACTGCACATTGGCCAATGGGGGTGATTGAAATTACCTTGCCATATAGTAAAATATTTTATTAAACTGGAATAAGCTCTGATGATGTTTGTGTCTTGTTGGACTATAGGCTCTAGGTGCAGACAAAGTCGTTGCTGTTCACATAGACAATGGATTTATGAGGAAACAAGAAAGCCAACAAGTAGAGGAATCTCTCAAGTGCCTTGGTTTGAAACTAAAAGGTGCATTGTTGTATGATTATACATGATATATACCACTCATTTATCAACTCATGTCTTCTCTCCTCTCCTCTTCTATTCTATTCTCATTCCTTCATCATCTATTTCCTTTTTTCATTCCTTTTTTTCTTTGAATTGCACCAAGTTGGCTGTAAGTTCTTCCCCCCTTTCAGACACAGTACCTGCAACCTCAGTTCTTTTCTCTAGCATGCTTCATTCATATTTTAAACGTCTCGTATATTTTTTGCAGTGGTAAATGCTGCTATACAGTTCTACAATGCATCGACTGTGATATCAGGAAGAAAAGATCAACCTGCAGTCAAGAAACAACTCACAAAGACCCTCAACCTGACTGTCAATCCTGAAGAAAAAAGAAAAATTATTGGAGACACTTTTATGAAAGTAAGCAGATTAAGTTAATGTTTTAAGCTTCAGCAATTTTTTTTGTATTAAAAATGGTCAATATTTTTATCATTTCTTGCTGATTTTCAGGTAGCTGATGATGTTGTTAAAGAATTAAAGTTGGATACCAACACAACATTTCTCGCTCAAGGTAACTTGCTTTTAACTTTGAATTACTCTCTTCTCATATTTCCTAGACATAAAATACATTGTAAACAATCAATGATACAGCAGGACAGCTGATTGCTCTTGTGAATACTCCTGTGTCAATAACTTTTTCGTCGTGAGACTATCTGAGAGAGGATATTAGAAACTAAATCTATCAAGAATGAGAAAAGAGCTTTGCAGCTCTCGAAATAGCAGCTTGCCAGTGACCAAAATTCAGGTAAAATTTTACGACTGGCAGGTGAAACGAATTTTGAACTGCCAAATGGAAAATAAAATGGCAGGGAAATTTTGCTCCACCAAAATTATTTATCCTGCCAAGAATAAACTGTCTGGCCATTTTTATTATCTATTTCGAGCCCTGCTTTGGAAAAGACGGGGTAACATGTATGATATTTTGCTATGGTTCCCTTTTCCAGGTTGGAGGGACTCTCAAAAATAATTTAATTTTCTTCAGGTACACTTCGACCGGACTTGATCGAAAGTGCATCTCACATGGCCAGCTCCAAGGCCTGCGCTATCAAAACACATCATAATGATACAGAAATTGTACGAATCCTCAGAGAATCGGTAGGTTATAGGTTACCATACTAAGTGTGACTCTGAAACGTCATGGCACGCTTCAATGTCAAGTTACGGAATTGACGACATCCGTTGAACCAATCGCGGGGATAATTCTCATCCAATGAAAATGCTTTAACACGACACGTTAGGACCGTACGATAACTGCTGCAATCATTCAATAGTCCACTTCTCGAAAATGATGCATGAAGGCGAGGCATCATGCGAAATTACCTTGGTGGCGCAAAACTACTGACATTTCTGTGACTTTTTCTGTAGCTTAAAATTTTATTTTTTTGAGTGACGTGAGAACAGGTCATAGAGAAAAAAGTGACAAATGCAATCATTTTTGAGAACTCGGAAATGTCCTATTGATAAAGTCTAATCGACATCCCCTCCAAAAATCTTCAAAACTCATGACCAATCAAGAAAACCGTCTAATCACAGTGTCCGAATGCGGGAGCATAAATGTGGTTTATATTTTGTCAGCGCCACTTTTTCGTCCATCGCCAGTCCTTTATGATTCTTCTATTGTTGCGTTTTAGGGTCGTGTTGTCGAACCACTCAAAGATTTCCATAAAGATGAAGTTCGACAGTTGGGATTAGAGCTAGGTCTTCCTCAGAGTATAGTACAAAGACATCCATTCCCAGGTAGGATTCACACATCACAGAGTTTCACTCTAATGTTCTGCGCCCATGCTAAACGAACTTGGCTTTCCTATTCCCCTCCTCACCTTGTATTTTTCTCTAGGTCCTGGTCTGGCCATCCGTGTGATATGTGGAGAAGAACCATATCAAGGCAATGATTTCGCCGAAACAAACATCGTACTGGGACAAATAGTTGACTACGCTGCCGCTGTGCTAAAGGTAGGTGGAGGCGATGGTGGTGGTGATGGGAATGGTAGTGAGGATGATGATAATGATAACAGTGCTGGTGGTGATGGTAGTGGGGATGGTGGTGACGATGGTGATGGTAGTAGTGATGATGATGGCGATGCTCGTGCTGGTGCTGGTGCTGGTGGTGATGGTAGTGCGGGGGATGGTGATGGTGATGATGATGACGGTGGTAGTGATGATGATGGTGGTGGTGATAATGGTGATGGTGGTTGGGATGGTGATGGTGATGGTGATGGTGGTGATGATGACGGTGGTAGTGATGATGATGGTGGTGGTGATAATGGTGATGGTGGTTGGGATGGTGATGGTGGTTGGGATGGTGATGGTGATGGTGGTGATGATGACGGTGGTAGTGATGATGATGGTGATGACGGTGGCGGTGATGATAATGACGAAAATGCTGGTGGTGATGGTGATGGTAATAGAGAGCTTAGCACCAAGCGTTTTTGAGTCACGGACGGCAAACGGAAGTGGATTTACAGGATTCCTGACGTCATGACGTCCGTAACGTCAGGTCACACTCTCGACCCCAGACTTCTGTCATTCTTGCCAGAGACTCCGGGAAACCCTACATTTTTAAGAGCTGTGATTGGTTAGAATATTTCGCGCAATAATTTGTCAAAAAACCGCACTAGCAATAACAAGAGCCTTGGAATAAAGGATATCAATTACCTTGAGAGTCTATAAAATGGTAGTGTAACTGTAAAGCAATGAAAACGGCTTTTTAAATGAAAAACCGTTGATTTAGGGAGAGCGCACTCTAACAGACTCTAACTATAATTCAAATTCGAGCATGCACATTACATACCAGGTTGCCAGAATTGTGGCTACCGCGCGCTAGGGTTTCCCAAAGTCTCTGGCAGTTCGTCATCACGAGCATGCGGAGTAAGAACAACAGGGCTCTGGGGTCGAGAGTGCGTCAGGTCACTGACCTGAAAACTATAGCTTTCCCGTCCGTGTTGAAAGTGTAAAACGTGAAAGAGGTAATTCGCCGTTTCCTTTCCTTTTCTTGTCTGTATTCCGAATTTTTCAATTGTGTATAATTTTACAGAAAGAATATCCTTTTAAACTTGATAACTTTTCATTTTAGATCGTCAAAATAGCAAAAAGTCTTTTGTAAATTGTGAACAAACAGAACTAACAGGCGTCACACGTCCGTGCTGCGCGCACGCGTCGGCTTAAACCACAAAATTCGCGCCAAAAACGGCGTTCTCGATCCATTCTTATTATTATTCTGACGTCCGTGTTGACAAAAACGCCTGGTGCTTAAAAGTTCTCTATTGATAGTGGTGATGAGGATGACGGTGACGATGCTGCTGGTGGTGGTGGTAGAGATAGTGATGACGATTATGATGGTAGTGGTGATGGCAATATAATGGTAATGACAGTGCTGGTGGTGGCTATGTCTAATTTTGATGACTGATAATGGTGGCCGTTGTTATAGTCATGGTCGTGATGATGAAGACGAAGTAAAAGACATTTATCTCAGTGGTTTTTACTTTGATATTCAACACGATCACATTATTTGGTCAAATATGAGGAAAGGAAGGCAGATCTGGGGACGAAGTGGACCAAAATGATTAATTTTTTGGCAAAACATTTCATGCTTAAACATCTTATGCTGAGATTTTCTATCATAATATCCTCAACAGCCACATTCTCTTCTTCGTCGAGTCAAGAACAGCACCACAGAAGAAGAACGCGATGTCTTGATGCAGATCACTAGCAAGTTTAAAATCGGCGCTACCCTGTTACCCATCAAGTCAGTGGGTGTCCAAGGGGATGGACGGACATACAGTTATGTAGTGGCGCTGTCCAGTAACGATAACCCTGACTGGCCTTCACTTATGTATATGGCTAGAATTATCCCTAAAGTGTGCCATAATATTAACAGGTTTGTTATGATTAGACAAAAGCATTGACGAAGAAGACGATTTTATTGCGGACAAAAACTAAAAACGATGTCTTTATCACTCCAACTCTTGTTTTGGATTTTATAGCGCCTGAACGTTACATTTTGATGGTCTTCCAACAAAAAATATTCTAAAAAAAGTCCGTCATGTATTTCATCATGCATTAGATTGAGGTTTTAAGGTTATAAAAACTCATGGCATTTAACACGGTCACGGTACGTCTGTTACATCAATGAAAACGCGCCTGACAACTGCATAACTGCATAGATACAGCACCAACGCACCTCAATCCATTTATTCAAATGCCCGTCCATCATTCCTTCCTTTCGTTCGTTTCTCTCGTCTCGCTTTTTAACCGAGCTTAGATAATCTTAACATTGATATGAATATATGTGAACCGCGTGACACTAAGAAATACATTGACAAGAAATAATGGAAAGTTATAGTGCTTAGAAAGGAGGTTATTCCGGGTTAACATTGGTAACATAATTGCGCCTTCTTTATGGCAACGCGCCTTAATTGTTTTTCATATTCATACAAAACTTGGGCTGTTCTCTAGTAATCCGAAGGAATTAACTGTAGAGATATCAAGTCCATCCTTCGTGTTCTTTGCAGAGTGTGTTACGCGTTTGGAAAGAGAATCAAAAACCAGATTCAGGATATCACACCTACTTACCTGTCGTTAGGAGTTTTGAGCCAAATACGTCAATGTGATCACGTGGCTAATTCAGTTCTCAGTGAGCATGGTAGGTAACCTCGCCTGATTATGACGTTACACAATTTCTATATTTGAATGCCGATTATTGGTATGTTCGTTACAGGTTGTTTACAGAATATAAGTCAGATGCCAATAGTCTCGATACCAATCCATTTTGACCGAGACCCGATTGACCACATTCCTTCGTGTCAGCGGTCTGTGGTCATTAGGACTTTTATTACTAATGATTTTATGACTGGTATCCCTGCTACACCAGGCCAGCATCTACCACTCGAGGTAAGTGAAGCCGTACGAATAATCAAAGAAAAAATACAACAAAATATGCCAAATGCATTTTTATTTTATTTTCCAGGTAGTACGGGAAATGGCCGCTAAGATTGGCAAGGTCCAGGGAGTGTCACGTGTCCTGTATGATCTGACCGCTAAGCCTCCTGGAACAACCGAATGGGAATAATCGATAAATATGATTCATCGATAACTTAATTCAAGAACCATGCATGAAACTAAAATTTAGTGGCAAATTTTAACACAACATTTCGATTTTTTTCCATTAAAAAATGAAAACCTATTTTATAATTCATGGAGAAAATAACTAAAGTTTTTTTCTCTACCCATATTCCTATAAAATATATTGTTTTTATACAATCTTCTTAGTTATTGTGTTGAATACACTGTTTCTTTGAAGTGAATAATTCTCATTGTTATATAGCTATGGATTTTCCACATATAACGAACGCTGTCATTGGCTGAAAGATGATCACGTGGTATTAACTAAATCTAAAT
>JAAAQI020079450.1:0-16917 GCA_011800005.2 Stichodactyla mertensii | reverse complement strand
ATCTAAAAAAAAAAAAAAAAAAGAAAAAAGAAGAGAGAGAAGGGGGTAGGGGGGGGGGGGGGGGGGGGGGGGGGGGGGGGGGGGGGGAGGTATTACGTTTTATGAATCGATATTTCTAAAATTCACGCGTTACATAAGATGAAGTGTCATACATCTACATACGTCACCGCTAAAACCCGTATTTTAATATTTCAATTATTTGCTATTTTCACGTACCACGCACTTTTAGGCTGTATCACGCGTAACGCGTAATCCCTGTGCCACTGACAGTAAAGTAAACTGTTTCGGTAAACTGTAAAATGATTTAAACACAGTTTCTAGCGGTACGGCCTCTTGTTTCCCAAGGTTAGTACCATTCAATTGTCAAGATTGTTTAGTGCATGAACTCAGCTTTGCTTAATACACCCTATCCATGGGTATGACACACTTCTTTCATAATAACTGGCAATTGAAAGACCCTGCTCAGATAAGTAATCGAGCAAAATTTCAGTGCTATAGCAGAAGTACCTGAGAAGTTACAGCAAATCAAAAATTATGATTTGTATGAGGAAAACAGCTAAGGCCTGACCAGCCTCGTTTTCATGAATTTTTCGTACCTTGCGCTTATAGCTTTTCACCAATTACCCTTCAAAATTTGAAACTGTGCATAATTATTCATTTTACATTCATTTACCGACCACATTTTTCACCAACTATTTATCTTTTGATTTATGCAAATTTCGTGATACATCATTATGGATAGGGTCGACAATTTTGACAATAAATAAATAAACAAATAAAAAAAAAGTGTGAAATAAAGTCAACCCACTACAAACCATTGTTAGATAATAAGCAATCTAAGCACAATTTTCATTACCTCTTATTGACTTCACTTTCCGCTTCATCAGTAGAAGACCCATTATCATTGGTTGATTCCTGTGCACTATTTCGAAGTGGTTTTGTTCGTTTGGTTTGTATTGTCCTGGGTAGGAACAGTGGTTTTTTCTGCAAGTGTTCCTTTACTTCCTGTGATACCTCTTCACTACCAACATATTTCTGAACATAATCGTTCCATTTCTGATAACAGAAAAAATGCTGGGTGGATAAATAGAAATAAAAATATGGAAGTAAAATATAAAAGAAATAATAAAACAAGCTTGACTGGGACTTGAGGCAAATGATGATTCCCTCTATAGCATGGAATTTTTATTGGTATTTTACCCTTATGGAACTGTGTTAAACAATGTAGGATATTTTGTGGTATTTACGCTAAATAGACCTCTGTGTTAAACCTATTATTGCCCCTGAAAATATGATATTTAGTCGTATCTACCTCTACTTCTAATGGGTCCTCTGAATTAGTGTCACCCGTGTCAAGAAGTTCCAAACTGACTTTGCAAATATTCTTGTCCTTGTGCTAGAGTAACAAAAAGTTTTGGTTAATATTATCTGTAAATAAAGTGATGGAACTTGGGAGAAATGGGAAAATATTAGCTCCACATTTCTCTCAATTTCAGAAAATATTTATACATGTTGAAAGATTCCTAATTTGTTTATAATTAGCTTTTTCTTAATAAGTTTTGATTATATAACTTCTCGGGAAAACTCAAGGACCATGGTTAATGGAGATGAGATACTAGTGATGTCTGTCCAGATAAAAATGGAACAATTTGATTGGTTGCTGTCAGGTCTGGGTCTGGATTTTTTTATTCATATTATTTTGTTTGTGCCATGAAACAACAAGCCATTTATTGACCAAGCTTGTTCGATCTGGATAGGGAGATATTGCTCTCATTCATTTTTGTTTGCACAGACCTTGTTTTTAACCTTTTGTTTTTGCATATATAGACCTTGCTTTCTGGCATGACAGAGGATGATGAAGTAGCTCCCGTGTTAAGATATACTTACTATCACAGCCTTGTAGCAGTTCTCGTCTGATAGTACTGACTCTGCTTTGCTCTGGTATGCTATTTCTGCTGCTGCACGCAAGTGCTGTGTGGCAGAGCTTCCGCCAGTAGCATTATTAGCCTGCTCTTGTTGGTAGAGCTCTGTAATCTGGATTCCTGTTTCATCTGTTACAAGTGTATGGAGCTGGAAAATGAACAGGTGAACATAGATAAATGAAGGAATGAACGAATGAGTAAATGGAAGGGAAAAGAAGGAGAATAAATAAATAGTCTCACCTGTCTAACAATATTTTGTACAAGTTTGTCCATAGTAAAGGCAATGTAGGCATAAACACCAAACATCTCACGGCAGGTGTCTTCATAGGTTGTGGAATCCATGTTACCTGCAGCAAAACAACCATTCAGTACAAAGACAGACAGAAAGACTCTGGATACCATTATCATAATGCACTGATCCATGCATAATGCACTGATCCAAGAAATGAAACCAAAAATAGGCCTTTTGCAGCTAATAATAACATCACTGTACCCTGAAGGCAAAACATTCTACTGAGTAAAACTTTTTCAAAATGCTGTTATATGTCCTCACAAAATGTTTTTAAGCTCAACATACTAACGTTTTTTAAGTTTATTTGCTATCCAGTGGACCCTTCCCCAACCATAAGATGAATTCAGTTACTATAGAAGTTATATAGCTATTTTGAAAAAGATTGACGGGTCGAAAGGCAATTGGTGATTGTGCAATCAAAAGGAACTGTGGAGCTATTCTTCACATTCATCCCAAAGACCTCCGCTGAATAGTACAGTCATTTTTAGGTATGTAAGAAATGAATGTGTAGAAATTCTTATTGCCCCACACTTCTTTTTGGTTGTGCAACGCCAATCACCGATTCTCATTCACCATTTGCCCTGTCAACCTTTTTGAAAGAACTATATATTGTGACTGTTAGCTCAAAGTGGCCTATACCACTAACTAAACCAGACCACAACACTTACCATCAAGAACATTCTTGACCATGTCCAGGAAAGCAGGATAGTACTCTTCCAGGTCAATCTCACTAGGTGCCTTTAGCCTTAATGCGATAGCTGTTGCTTCTTTTCTCTGTTGTTTGTCAGAGGCCTCTCCTTCTGCAATGGCTACTGATTGTAAATACATCTTCTGTAATCGTTCACACAGCATCTACATTTGAAATGTGGCTAATTTTAGCTGACATTGCTTACAAGTTTTTAAAATTACATTTAGCATAAATCAAATTTCAAGGTACAATCAAACACAGTAAAAGCCATGGTGTAATGGTTGAGAGCTGCAAGCACAGAGAACTAAATGCAGTGGAAGCACGAGTGTGTGACAAGTGTCTGTGATAAACATGAAAGCACCACAATGACTAGGCAACCAAACTAGAAATTTTTTTCCCCGCGTGATTCTGGAATGACTTTCATATCACACAACAGGCCAGTGCCCAACCAACCATGCCAACCAGATAGTGATAAATACTCATTATAATACTCATGAATAATTAATGAGGCCAAAACAATAGAAAATCATAATCGTGGAGGAGCTTGTATATCTCATACAGCATCGTCCTGATTTGCATAAACTTTAAAGCTGTTTTTCTCAGCCCAATTCACATGTATGTTCAAAATTTTAGTCAAACACGATCTAGCTAACCTAGACGTATCATAAGCAATTTACAATATGTGTGGCCATGTTGTATTTGATCTACAATCTCTCACCTGTGGCTCAAGCTTGTATATCAAATACAACATGGTCACTCATATTGTAAATAGTACTTACGTACTAGTTATACAATGTTTTTGAGAAGCACATCATGGAATGTCCCAAGTGTCACTTAAATTTTCTGTGTATAACACAAGCCTTTAGGCTAACTGTGTATACAAAGAAAATACAAGCAACTGGTGGAATATTTAATGGTGTGCCATGAGAAAGCATCATAACTTAATATACAAATGCATGATGGGAAGGAAGAGTGGAATGCCAACAACAAATACACAACAGCTTTCCTGCATTCTGATTGGCTGCGTTTTCTATGGTATGGGATAAATGTAGTTATACTTGATTACTTTGAAGAGAATTGCTTTAGCAAGCAGTAAAATGTTGAGTACAAATCTCTTCTAAGGGCTTTGAGAGTATTTTTCCCTGTATTTGGAAGTACTAACCTGATGTAATCTGAGGAATATATACCAATTGTTATTGAAGAAGAATAAGTTGTATGCATCATCCTGTGGACAAACCAGAGGCAAATGAAATCGATTCCCATAAGGAATAAAAATCTACTATTGTGTCTATGCAAAGTGCCTCTAAACTTTGATGTATAAATGAGCCAGAATGAAATGCTTTGTGTTGTAATAACGGTATTTTGTAACATACTGCTTCTCCTTCTCCTATTCCATTGGTTAATTCTGGTTTGCCTGGAAAAAAACAAAAAATAAACATTACCAGACTTTCAATGCTTGTAGATCTAGGGATTCTGATGTGTCTGGGGAGCAATGGGCAGGGTAGATGATAGGTGCTCCATTACCTGGTCCATTCATTTCTTTAACAGACTCCTCATCATCACTTAGATCACCCCTACAAAGGTAAGCATTAATCAGATGAAATGAAATACATCACAATGGTTAATAATAAACAATTACATAAAAATTAACTGTTGCAAACACTACTCTCGTTCTTCCTATGCCTTCCCTTTGGCTAACAGTTTCCTTGGTCTTCCAGAGGTGTAGCTATAGCTGTAGCACAATTATTTCCTATCCCCTCTGTGGTCTCAGGTTCAATTCCTGGACTCAGCATTCTATTTGAGTAGAGTTTCTTGTTGTGAGTAGGGTTTTGTCCAGGTTCTCTGGTTTTCCTCACTCTGCAAAACCTAACATACTAAATTTGAATTTGATCTGTGAGTTAGCCATGCCCTGACTTTGATCAGCCTAGAGGTTTACTATAAATTATAAATTGCTTATCTCCAGGAGGTGGTTGGAGGGGGAATGCGCACTCCATGCACCCCTCCTCTAGATCTGCCCTTGATTTTCCTCCTAATTTACACCTGTATTTTAAGGCCTTCAACTGAGAGGAATAAAGTAATGTACAGTGTATTTACCTTGGAGCAAAGAGTAGATCAGGTAAAAAGCAGTGTAATAGCAGTTTGATCTTCGCTTTATCTTCTTTATGGATGCTTGTCTGTCTCTTGACATGATGAACTATTAGGCCTGCTGCATCATCCAATATTGACTTGTCCTACAAAATACACACACACAAATGAAATGTTTTGACAAGTACTTGATTTCCAAGGACTTTCTAAGTGCACTAAAATTCCAGGACTTTTCAAGAAGTTAAAAGATCAGCACAAAGCTACTTTTTGCTATTGTATCATTTTATCAATACAAAACAACTAAAACCTTTGTGAAATTCAGTTAATTGCAGATTTTAAGAGCCATAGGATGCCCTAATCTAATACCTGGTATGTGAATACGACATGTGGTCCACTGGCATCTCCATTGCCTTCTGCAGCTTGTTCTTGTTTCTATGCACAAAGATAAACTAGTAAATCATAAGTGGCAGAGACTCCTTAGCATCCCATTTAGTGGGCTTTCATTTTTATGGCTTGGGGTGGGGGTTCAGCAAAATTTTGGGCCTTGGCCATCCAACATTAAATAGAACTCCCTCTGAAGGAAGTAAAAATTTTATAACCCCCACTAAAACTTCCAAGACTTCATCACTTTCAGTCTTACACTTCTGCCACTTAATAACCCTAAACTCCAAAAGATACCATAACCCCCCTCCCCTCCATGCCATAATAATGGAAAGCCCCCTTACCAAATTAAAAAAGCCGGAAAAGAAAAAGAAAAAAAGAAAAAAAGAAATAAATAAAAATAAAAACTAAATTCCATGGAAATTTAGCTTGAAGGTGATTCCCTTTTCTATCTCAAGAAATTTAATAACCCTAATAATAGAAAGAGGATCCACTTAGTTCACATTAGTCAAGAGAACACTCTTTTGAATGTGACAGGATCCTCTTATATTAAGGGAGTTTTCTATTGGGTGTGTCTGAAGGGCATTCCCCCATCCCACCAAACAAGGACATCCTATCAAACTATCTATTAGACCTGGGATCATACTTGAGTCTGTTTCAAATGGGATTCCTCCCTTACCTCATCAAAAAGGGTTTCTATTTCATTGACCACACTTTTTGATCTCATGGCTTTTAGATCATTCTGTTTGAAGGTGATTCCCTGGTGATCAAGGGATTTCAAGTAATACTTTTCATTCTGTTCTCTCCAGATCTTATTAAACTGTCGCTGTGATTCTCGCCATTCCTCTTCCTTTGCTTTTAGTCTGGAAACAAATGAATCAACCAACCCAAAAATAAATTCATGGAAGAACAAAATAAACACTGAATAGACAAATTGACCATATGGGAGAAACCAAAAAATGGCATGAATGAATAAAAAACAACCAAAGAAAAAACCCTCACACACAAATTATGCTTTCTTGATACATATCTACCATGTCAAGGTGTTTCAGGGTTCCCACTCTCCTGTCATAATCAAATTTTTCACTGAACAGGAAAAGGGTTATACACATGGTTCCTGTATCTCAAAAATTCCTTGACTTTTGGCAAAATTTTATAATTTATTTATCTGTACTGACCAAACACAGAATTCCCTGACAATTCCGATATTAAAAACTTTTAGATTTCCTTGACTTCATAAAGCAAGCATGAACCCTATGTCTATATACTACATACCTTTTCAATACAAGAGGCACAGCAACTGCAGGAGTTTTCTTCAAACCATCTATGATATCAGGTGCTTTATCTCCATATATTCTATTTAAAAGAGTTTAATCGTTAAAACAAATTTTTACTTTGGATCAAACAAATGTCTCAAAGATCACCTGCACAGAAATCTGAAATTCAGTATCTTCCTGCTTCTAATTTATGTGTATTAGTTTGATTGGAAGTAGCATTGCTTAGGCTGCTCATGGTATGTTGTTGTAGTTACTGCCTACACACCTTTGTATTGCCTTCTTATGTACAACCTCCGATGTTCCACCTAGACAGCTGTCCATCCTAAACTTTTGTTGTTCTTCTGGGGCCATCCTTCAAAGAAAATGCATTGTCAAAACTCTGAATTAACTGAATATAAGAGATTGGGGTGGGGGGGGGAGGGGGAGAGGGAGAGAGAGGGGGAGACAGACAGACATCGAGGGAAGGTGGGAGGGTTGAAGGTGAAAAGGAGGGAAGGAAAGAAGAAAGACAGGATGAGTGGATGAATGGAAAGATAGAAGAAATGTTGGTGTATAGAATGGAATGAAGGAAAGAAGGAAGGAGGGAATAGTAGGTAGCTAAAGTGAAGAACAGAAGCAGACTTGAAAAAAATTCAAGTCTCAGCTTTTTTTTTTGGTTTCCTAATTGCTCAATACCTTAATAGCTTTTTCTGTACAGCTTCCAGTGTTCTTATAGTAGAAGCATTTGATTCTAGTACTACATCAAGCTGAAAACCCAAGAAAGAATACAAAAATATATCAACTTTGTTTTCTTCTGAGCAAAATACAGCTAAATATAATTTAGGCAGGTTAAAATTAAAACAATGCTGGACAGCAGTCTTGCCCCAGGTAGTGCCAGTTACAGTCAAAGGACATGAAGCATGCCCCTCTAGTCTCCATTAATGATTTCATTATTCGAATATTGAGTTGATTATTTGACCTGAGTTTTCATTTACAAAACCGAAGACTCCAAACTTCAAAATCTATTTTCTACTCACATGTTGATTGGATTCTTCAACAAGAGCCATAAATAGGTTGGCAAAACTCCAGAGAAAGGTTAACATAAAGTTTGCGTGTATTTCCAATCACAATTCGAGTAGACGATTAATTTTGAAGTCAGGAGTCTTCAGTTTTATTAATGAAAAATTCAAGGTTGAGTGATCACACACAAGATCCAAGTCGAGGCTCCAGGGAAACAAGAATAATTACGATTATTTTGATGTTATTTGCTTGGTAAACGATTAGATTATGTTTTGTTTCTTGAGTATGTTATGTTGCTTGAAGAAACAATAACATGCTTGATTGCCGATTATTTCATTGTTATTCCCTGGAGCCTCGTTTCGGTTCTTATTGTGTGTAATCACTCAATCACATATCGAAAGTGGGCTATTTAACTCTTAGCAGATTGGACTCTCAAAACAAAGTCACATACCTCAAATCTTTCATCCTCACATCTTAAAAAGAAGACAAAGAAAAAACATGAGTAAAAAGCAAGTAAAATAATTATGTGAAAATGAGAATGACGTAGAGACTAATTAGTAATTTAAATAACTGCATTGGGCCCAGTTTATTTCTATAATTGTTTGACTTGTTTGTATTAAAAATACTAAAACAATTGGACCTCTCACACTCATTGGCGTTGGAGTCATATAGCTCATTCAGCTGTGCCTTGTACATGTAAGTTACTCACTCCTTTCTAATTCTGGCTCCAGATCTAATATTTCCCTTGAAAAAACGTGTTACATAATAGAGTACAACAAAATCATGGCCACAAATTTGGCTTTATTTTTTCGGCTATAAAACCTTGTTAAACTAATACCTGTAAATATATTCTTCATATTGAGTTTTTCTAGTTCCTGGAAATGGGGTGTCTTCAGACCAGGAAGGGAAGGACACCCAGGTATCATTGAGTACCTCACGGCAGAGATCTGTCCTGCCAGTACATTTGGGTTGTGTGTAGCTCTTTGGGAGGGCTCTGTAACTGGTACCATATCTTTTACAAGAGGAATAATCTGGATAACACAACAGTACACTTTAAAAGATCATATCAAATTTTGTGATACTTTCATAGCTATGAGTTGATTGCATGGGAAAAGTTCTCTTCTGTCAATCAAACAACACAGGGCTAAAAATAACGGCAGGACAGTTGCCAGTCATAATGACCAGCCAAATAAATTTTAGTAAGTCCTTCCTTGTTTCCTCATTTTTACTGCTAATACATTGTGAGCTGTAACTCAAGTGGCCAGTCAACACGACACATTTGTTTCCATTTTGGCCAGACAATGACCGATAACCAGCCAAGCTGTTATTTTTACCCCTTGCAACAGACTACAAGCTTGTGTCCCAAACACAGAATAATCAGTCTATATCATTAGTTTCAAGGATACATGCTTACTGAATGTTGTGGGTATTCTTTTATTGATGTCAACTAAAATTCATTTGGTCATGAAGCCAAGTTATACAATTCTGAGTTTGTTATATGTATTATAAATGAGTCAAATTATTAGGACAATCATTTTGCATACCTATTTCCAGATGTGCCAGTTCTCCAGATGTCCGTTCTTTGTATCCTGTCATTGACTCCATAGGAGTGGAATCCTTATAGCCCAGAAACTCTTTAAACCAGGTAAACAGCTCTGGAAATTTTCTGGAAACAGAAAGCAGATGACAGATTTTATTACAGATTGTATTTAATTAAGCTTATATCCATCAACCTGAAAGAACTATAGAAAGAACTAATCTAGGCAGGTTGAGTGGTAAAATATTTACAAACATGAAATACAAAACATGAAAATAAACTAATCTCTTATTTGTAGAATTATCATGAAAGAAAAAAGGGATGCCAGCAACCACAGAAGAAAAGAATTCAAGGCAAAAAAGGAAGAGAACATGAAAATATTTGAACTTACCCCAAAAAGTTAGAGCCTAGTTGAACAAGCTCAGCTCTTGAAATAACCTCATCATTAAAAAGCATTAAACATCTTAAGAAATTGTCATATACTTCAGGACTTTTAAGGGCTTTTCGAACCTGAATGAAAGCAAGATCAAACAAACATAAGTATTGCTTCACACTTGATGGAGAGAGGGTACAACATTAAGTTTTCGCAATGATTCCTCTACTGTAAATGGACCTCAGTTTGGACATACTGTAAATATTTTCCCATTTTAGATCACAAGTGATTTTGTTTCTCAGAAGCTCTTAAGAAACTACACTTTGCATTAAGAAATGAGTAAGAAATGATGAGATTCTTGTCAAAGTTTGAGCCTCTAGCTCCTAATGTTTCTAAGAGCAACTACTACAATAGACAATGAGAAAGAGTGCTTCTGATTGGCTGATTTTATTTGGGCAGAAATAACAAAACAGTGAAAGAAAATCAGGCAATAAGAAGGGATCGTTCTTAAGGTCTATCACAAGAAGCTAGATGTTCAAACTTTGACAAAACTTTCACTGTTTCTCACTCAAGTACATAGCATAGTACATGAATATGGATGGGCCTCAAACAGAGTTATATTCTCAAGAGGATGACACAGTCTGAAATGGTAAAGCATCATGCCCAAACCAAGGAGGTCTATTGCAATAATTCTTACTTTGTCAAAGAATGCATATTCAGTGAAGGTTCCATGTTTTCCTGCTTCTGCCATTGATACTTCCTTCATCACACTGCGGGACTTTTTCTAAAGAACATCCAATCATGTATTGAAACTACCACATTAAACTAAAAGGGTTAGAGTCTTCATCAGTTTGGTCAGGCATTGCTTGTCCCACCAGAACATTTTCATAATAGACAGATTTGGCAATGAGGCTGGTACGCACATGAAAATGACATGAAAAAGAAAGGCTTATGCCATTGCCTTCTAGGTTCACATTCTTAGCGGCATGTGAAAAAGCTAAAAAAATGATATTTTGTTGAGTAGGTGAACCTAGAAAAGGATGGCACTAACACTTTCTTTTCCTTGCCATGCCGTCCTCTTGAGGGCACATCGGAATCCTTGCTAAATCTTTCTTATTATGCAACCTAGACAAGTTGAGATGTCTGGGATTTTGGCATCCATCAATCAAACTAACTTCTAAATCAGACCGTATAAAGTTTGACTGGTGGACTTCTAGAATTTGTAAATATGATCCTGAAGAAAAAGAATGTGCATTTGATTTACACATAAAACAGACTCAAGCTCAGCTCAGCTCAAACAGTGATAAAGTCTCAATGATGATTACACATATACACAAGAGCCCCATATGTCCTTTCCATTTATTGGTAGAATTGGGGACTATGTATCGTACAGGAATAATAATGGAAAACCAAAGTAGTCCATTGACAGGGTTTGTGCTAAGGTATCCAGTTAAAATTTAAGGAGTATTCATGGAGTATGCAAGAAGTCAAAAATGAATTTTCAAGAAGTATGTTTAGCTTGTACGTTTAGAAGTAGCATTGAGTTATGGTTTTACATGGTGTTTTTAATTGATCACCTAAACTTTACATTTCAATATGCACTTTCAAAAAATTTCATTACTCAATGAAGTAACACCCAGTAGATATTGTAATATTGCAAGTATTTGTAGGCCAATTGATGTAGAAAAAATGCTTTTCATCATTTAAATTGATAATACAAAAAATTTGGATGACTTGCCATCTATTTCAGAACCTTGCAAAGTAGCAATCAAAGCAGAAATTCAAGGAGTTTTCAAGGAGTTTTGATTTTTAAATTCAAGGGACTTTCAAGTGTACTTGAAAATGTGAATTAAATTCAAGGAGTTTAAGGAGTTTAAGGAGTAGCATGAACCCTGCATTGAGATAGCACACACCTTACTGGATACAGAATGGGATGGGGATGAACCAGCAGAACCTCTTCTAATCTGGGACATTCTTTTGGAGGAGTTTAATCCTACTAATAGAAAACATTGTGTCATAATACATTACATTTTTATAATGAATAACCAAACCAGACAACAAGCAAGACTTCAGATACCTCCAATTTTTTTTGATAATAATAAATTATTGATACTGAGGTAACTACCTAAAATTCAAGAAGTATTCAAGGGCCCAAATGCGATTTTTCAAGGAGCATGTTTATCAAAGCAGAAATTCAAGGACTTTTCAAGGAATAGACCTAATTGGCCAACACATTGCTATTTACATTTTCACCCAATTCAAATCTGTTGGGAATCAGATTCTTTGTCTTTTGTATTTGGATAGCACTGTGGAAATGATATGGAATTTTTTGGAAGAAAAGTTTTTATTCCCAGAGGTTTTGAATTGGGTAGAAACATACATAGCAACGTGTTAGCCGATTTGGTCTATTTAGCTAAAATTTAAAATTAAAATTAAGAGTTTTTCAAGCATCCATGAAAATGTGAATAAAATTCAAAGACTTCAATGAGTTTAAGGAGTAACAGGAACCTGTGATGCTGCTGAAGTCCCAGGTAATTGATCAACAGTATTCTATTAGTTGCCTTCTATTGAAGCCTTGAAGCATATTATATTGTCAGGAGTCAAACAGCAGATAAGGGGGAGAGGGGAGGGGAGGGCAGTGGATTGCAATACCTGCTTGTTTTTTCAATGGAGGTGCATAATCATGACGTCCCTGGTTGCTCAAGTGACTCTGAATACGTCCAGATGCTGCAATCAATCCCTATTAAAAACAAACAAAAACACATCATGAATTCAAAAATATCAAAGATGTTGGGCTTGGAATAGAATATAAAAATGGCCAGAGCTGTGCTTGACCAGTAGTCCTCTAGTCCATGACTAGTAAAAATTGCATTTTGGGCTTGTAAAACTTGGAAACTACCAGCCAATGGGTTACAGTTGTAACTCTTGGCCAGCAACTTCTCAGCTCCACAAGCCAAAGATCCAGTGATGAAAAAGTTAAGGTTAAGCACTGTAGACAATTTTTATTTTTGGCAGGACAAATAATTTTGGTGGAGCAAAATTTCATCTGCCACTTTTTTTCCATTTGGTAGTTCAAAATTGTTTTCACCTGCCAGTAGTAACATTTGACCTGTATTTAGGCCACTGGCACTCCACGCTTTCCACTATCTTTCATATCATAGCTAAACCGATAAAAATCATAAGGAAATTCTCAAATCATCATGCATGTTTTGAGTTACAGATGCATTCTTAATCACAGCATATTACATTAACATGCACATTGTGCTTAATGCATGAAAGAACACATATTTATCAATAAAATTATGTTAATATCCTCTATTTCTGGTTGTCAAAATAACCTGACAGCTACAGTATTCATGCATATGAACATTTAGTAATGTGTTCAGGAACATGAATCAGTCTTGTGTAATGTGAGCAAGCACCCATTTTTAAAAATCCTCAATTTTGCTGATTTAACAGATTAGATTCAAAGCTATTCAGGCTTTGATGTTATTTAAGGCCATGTCACACAGAATAATTTCTCGTGCAACTTGTTTCATTAAAAAATAGTTGCAGGTTGTACAAGACCAAGTCATACACATGATTTTGGTGGATAATGAGTTTTGCAAAAAATGTTGTAAATTGCACACATACATGTAATTTGAATCATTCAGCAACAAGTTGCACAGCCATGTCACACATACATTTTTATAAAGATGTTGAAGAAACTACACAAAGCTGGTTCTACTTTTTGTGCAGCAAAAAAATGAATGTCAAACGTGAGAAATGAAATGTCAAATGTGAGAAATGCCTGTGCAACACAGCCTTTAATTATTACAGAAACTTCCACCCTGAATAGATAAAATGACTAAAATTTACATGTGTATAATAAGAAATGAAATTAAGTTGTAAGTGTTAAGTAAAGTGGGTGAAAGGAGTCCTAACCTGTGTTCTCACTGACTGATTGGATGTAGCACCATTTGCATCAGGAAGAAACTGACTGAACTCCTTGAGAAGGTCCTCTTGGTTTTGAAACAGCTTTGCTACTTGTTTGTACACCTGAAAAAGGAACAAAAGATATCAGCTACTTGTGGGAAGCCCAAATGACTGGATCAAGGCCCCAGAGAAACAATGAATCAATGAATAACCGCTTTGTTACCTCAGAGCCTCAATCCAAGTCTGATTATGTGATTTCACAAAAATTTATCATATCAATATGTAGCAATGATTTATCAGGGTTTCTTCTGTATCTTTTATCCTACACATGAGGATATTCCTGTTGTCATGACTACCCTCATATCAACCTATTACAAATGGTCTCAAAATTCTTGATCCTGGATAATTAATTGATACGTGTATTCATAAAATAAACAATCCATATCTGTTGAAGATGTAAATTGTATCTTCTTGCGCTGAATCTCTTTCACTCATTCATTGTGCTCTTTTGTGAGAGATATCAACAATACTTGAAGATAAAATCCAAATTTCTGTGCACCCATATACTATCTACATTAGTAAAGTCAGGGTCCGTACACTTCTTCAGGTAAAAAATTCAAGGACTTTTCAAGGACTTTCCCGGACCATTGTTGTCAAATTCAAGGACCTTTAATTTAACATTATAAAAGA
Source organism: Stichodactyla mertensii (assembly GCA_011800005.2). Lineage (NCBI taxonomy): Eukaryota > Metazoa > Cnidaria > Anthozoa > Actiniaria > Stichodactylidae > Stichodactyla > Stichodactyla mertensii. The sequence continues at coordinate 2,758 of JAAAQI020079450.1, read as the reverse complement.
AATACAAACAGTATGATGTAGTAATAACAGCCAAATATGAAGGTCCAATGGTCTTTGCACATATGCAATACACAGGGAGCCCAATGAGCCAACCTATATGTTTAATTTCCATGAATGTTTCATTTCAACAGCATTTCAAGTCTGCACTTTAAGAGAAAGTTGATTTAACAGTCTTGACAGTTTTGTGCTAGAATTCAAGGACTTTCAAGCACAGGGAGCCCACTTTATATAAAATGTAGTAGAACATTTTTTAAAACGCACAAATTAGTTTTCCTATATAATTCCCCTATGGTCGATCCTGCTGCTCCTATGCAAGTATACTTCCTAGAGGGTGGCAACTTAATATGCCTATACAACATATAGGGAAAATTACAAAACTAGATTTCGACGTCTTTTTAGCCTCGAAATCCCCAAAAAAACTTGATCAAAATGTTCCCTAAACTGGGGGGATTCATTTATTGAAAAGTCTTTCCCCTCTTTTTTGAAGTTTCTTAGTAGAATTTGGCTTGAACAAAAGTCATTTCATGCAGATTTTCGTACAAGGTGTCGTACAGCATTAAGTGCAAAATGATGCGTACATTTTCAAATTTTCAAACCGTCGACGACAAAGCCAACCCTACCCTACCAGCGAGCAACTTTTTGTCACGTGTACAAAAACCACGACATGCCACCCCAGAGGTCTATTTTTGGTCTTGCATTCAACTGATGAAAGAGGCTTGAATGAAAGAGGTTCGAATTTCGATTCGAGGGTTAATTCAGAATGAATAAATTCTGCCGAGTAATGCTATAAAATATAATAATCCAAGAAAAAAGCTTCACGATCATGTCGTTTCTCAATTAACCATTCTAGTAAGCATCAACTCAATTTCAAAGAGCAAGAAAAGCATTCATCAACAAAATTCACATTAATCTTTGTTGGGATTTCACATGTCAGTCATATGCCTTATTATCACGGTGGATCACAGTTGAACAAATTGGCAAATGGGTTCTAGAGAGTCTGAAGCCGACAACAGCCGTTGAAGCATACCTACAAGCCGTGACAGAACTTCCAACGCACCTAGTGAAGGAATGTGTTAGCTGCTCGTTGTCAGTACTTTTTTAGAACCAAAAACTCCGAGAAAAATGCTTTGGTAGCCTTCTGAAGACATGATTTACCTTCTAATGAAATGAGGAACGAACCAAAGACTTGTTTCAACTTGGAATGAAAGACAGTTGGAAGAACATCGCTTTTGTCCAGCACGCGTAACTCCATGAAAGACTTGAGGCTGTTGATATCAGTGCTTACTTTTTGGAGTGAGATTGCCAAATCTTTTAAGAGTTTGGATATGAATTAAAAGTAAAAGACTAGGATATTCTTTGACACACATTGCTGGTTTGGGATATTTCTGTAGCAGTAGGACGTCAAATGGATTTTCCAAACGCAACCGTGAGTATTTTTATGTCTCTTCACCTCGCTTGTTTTTGAAGCTTGTTTTCCCAGCTACATGTATTTGGTTGGCTATTTGGGTTTTAGGGGGAAAAAGCTATTTTTGGTCTTTTCCGATAAAAATACATTGTTAGTTTACTCTCAGACTTTGTTGATAAGGGGTTTTTATTAGCATTATATTAGTTATTTTTATCATTTCAATTTTGAGACAGCCTTTTATTCAAATTTTTTAATGAAAAATGATGAAAAGCCTCTTTCGTTTTTGCCAGTTGAATGCAAGACCAAATTGTCGTGGTTTTTGTACCTGTGACAAAAAGTTGCTCATTGGCATGGTAGGGTAGGGTTGGCTTTGTCGTTGACGGTTTGAAAATTTGAAAATGTACGCGTCATTTTGCACTTCATTGCTGTACGACACCTGGTACAAAAATCTGCATGCAGAAAATCTGCATGAAACGACTTTTGTTCACGCCAAATTCTACTAAGAAACTTCAAAAAAGAGCAGAATGACTTTTCAATAAATGAATCCCCCCAGTTTAGGGAACATTTTGATCAAGTTTTTTGGGGATTTCGAGGCTAAAAAGACGTCGAAATCTAGTTTTGTAATTTTCCCTATATGTTGTATAGGCATATTTAGTTGCCACCCTTTAGGAAGTATATTTGCATAGGAGCAGCAGGATCGACCATAGGGGAATTATATAGGAAAACTAATTTGCGCGTTTTAAAAAATGTTCTACTTTTTTTATTTCAATGTTCGGTTTTCTTGTGTTACGTAGCACACCATCTCGAACTTTAAGTACAGAAAATAAATAAAAAATGTTTTTGAATTTTACTTTCCATTTTCACTTTTATCTAAAGTGGGCTCCCTGTGTTTCAAGTACCAAAAGACCAAAAACATCAAACTCAAGGACTTTCAAGGCCTTGAAACATGACTGCTGAAATTCAAGGGTTTTCAAGATGCATATAAACCCTGTAAAGTGTTACTTACTTCATTAGCAAGTTTTGCTTCTCTTACATAAATCTAAGAGAAACAGAGTAAAAACAATGGTAAAATAATTATTTTTTCCTAGGGGGAAGAGTTGTGAAACTTTCATTACATACTCTTTCAGTGTACACTCTATACTACATTTTAATGTGGATTTTGTACAACTGGGATAAAATGCACAAATTTATTGTAGTACCATACTTTACCACAACTGTAAGTATGCAATGATTGGATGATTCACACAAAAAATGGGAAGCCATTACAGTGTAAGTACTGCACATTTCCCACTCATGAAATTGCTCTATAGACCATGAATAGTGCTACCATTAACAATAGTTCAAAATCTTTCC
>JAAAQI020079339.1:0-16918 GCA_011800005.2 Stichodactyla mertensii | reverse complement strand
CTACTCCTACTCCTACTCCTACTCCTACTCCTACTCCTACTCCTACTCCTACTCCTACTCCTACTCCTACTCCTACTCCTACTTCTACTTCTACTCCTACTCCTACTACTACTCCTACTCCTACTACTACTCCTACTCCTCCAGCTGAGAGAATGACTAGCTGTGTAAAGCATTGTTGGACAAAACCTCCGGCCCTCATTCTTTGCCTTAAAAATCATTTCTTGCATGTTTTTCAGATAACCCATAGACTAAATTTCACTCTTTTTAATAGTTTTGGACTTTTCTAGGCCTCAAAATACATTGGATAAAATTTCCAGTTGTTTTCAGGTTAAAAATAGTGCTTGAACATAGGGCCGGCCATGAAAAATCCCAATGGCTATGATTGGTTAGAAAAAGTTATTTCAGCTCAGCTGGTTAGTATTACTATTCAGTTACATTTCATAACCCTTTTTATAGTTTTTACAGTACATGACAGTGCCTCTAGACTCCATGATAGATTTCATTATTTGAATGTTGACTAGATTATTTGATCTGAGTTAATATAACTAATAAAATGGAAGACTGCAGAATTCAGAATCAATAGTTCTGTTTCACATTTCATAATTATCTCTCTGATCCTTGACCAAGGATTTATTTGTACAGGTTTAGTCTCGTTTAAGAGCAAATAATTTATAAATACCATTGGCATTGCGAAAAATTTACAACTTGAACAATACAAACACTTTTAAGTTGACTGATTGGCCCCTAGCTGTCATGTGGTATCAGTATGTTACAGTCAGCAAAAAGTTCAGACATTGTCATCTGATTGCCATATGAACGTACTAACTTTTGAACAAATTATCAATTTGATTTATTTGGCTCTCTTAGTATAACCAAAATCTTGTTATTTAACCCTGATTTAAAATGTCCTTTGTTTTTAAGGAGAAAAATTAAACAAAATATGTTGATAGTTTGCTCAAAAATTAGTATCTATAAATAATATACTTATGAGGCTAACTTTGTACCAATGAGTCTGTGGTCATTAAAAAAGTAGTTTTATGCAGTGCTTAATAAATGAGCAGGAGTGTTTTATGGGGTTTAAAACCACAACATGTGTAACCAAAATGGTTTTAGACCTGATAATACATGATCTGCGAGTTTATTGAACTGCTTAAAACACGTCACATGAATAAGCTTAATAGTGGGGCGGATATGCGCTGGAATTGTTCGTTTTCTGTTAAAAGCATGAAATTTGGCAGAGAGAAAGTATTTATAGTACTTATCAATATGTGATATAGTGCCACTGCGAAAATTCATGTTCAACGGAATTAAGGAATTTTTTCAAAATGGCCGCCATATTGAACCGGAAGTGAATTTGCGTATGACTTTAAAGTCTCTTAACCATTCTGTTTTTGCTCAAAATATTAAAATAGAGAAAAATAATCAAACTTTACCTATAAAAGTCGATTTTTTGCTATTTTCGGTGATAAAACAGAAAATGGATGTATTATTTGAAAATGCTATCGCACGAACCGGAAGTAGATTTAACCAAACCAGAAGTAATGAACTTATCATTTTACAGCAATAATAGCTTATACTATTTTGTAAAAATTATCCTGATTATGTCGTTTAGTTAACATTTAAAAGTAAATCTTACGTTTTAGACAATAATTTATCAACACTCTTGTCTACTTCAGCATAGGAAGTACCTTTAACCAAGCATCTGAAAACTCATCTGTTGTCACACTCGTTAGGACACTTGCACAGGGTAGTGCAGCGTAGATTTGCCTTTATGTACAAGCATTGTCTACGGCATCCTTTTTTGCAGCTACATTGCACCAGTTCCTGGTAGGATTTCACTACGTCTGGAAGGGGGGTCCAGTGAGGCCTCCAAGTACTGCCATCCAAAGTCCAGCCCCAGTCTTGTGGGCTTGGAAGTGCTGGGCTAGGAGTCAGCATTTGTCCCCAGATGTGGCCAGCCTGATACGCAGCACGCTTACAATGTTCCAACAAAGCTGCTCTTGTCGGGGGGATGGCATCAAACTGTTGCCCTTTCTTAGCAAACAATTCCTTTCGAGCACTGTTGACCGTGGTCATGCTGCTACTTCGGTCATATAGCAAGACAACAAAACATTCAATATCTTCCAAGCACGCGTCGCTGACTTCAGATGGGGTTTTGGCTAGGGCACGGAAGGCATTAGTCGCAATCGGAAAAGCATTCGAAGTCTCCATGGCCGTCTTTTTCCCTCTGCCGCAGAAACAGGACATGGTATCACAGCCAGTAATGATGTGAAATACTGGCAGTGCACTAGAGACTTGAGGGGTAAGTCTTCTATAGATCTCATGGGCTGCAATGTAGCGAAGGTGAGTACCCGTACCAAACCCAACCCGTAGCTCGATGGTTTCATCTTCCACAAGCTGCTGCATCTCTTCTGAGAATGCCACTGCCAGAACGAGAACATCGGTATCAACAGTGCGCAAATGTATCGTCTTGTAGCCACACTGCACTGCGTTTGCTGCATGAAGAAGCATCCTAGTGTCTGCTTCTTCCTGTGTACAAGGGGCTAGTCTGGCGATGTTTTCCAGGGGCATAGTACTTAACACTTCTTTGCCATAGGTCGAAACGACTTGTTTTCGGACATCCATTGAAGTGATACAGTCAGCTAGAAATTTGAATAACTCCTGTTTGTTCATGTCCACTCGTAGAAATTCTTTCCAGTTTCTTGGAAGTTTGTTGTCTGCTACTATGCGTTGTCGCACCCCTGCTCCTCTATGGCTTCTCGTTGTGGCTTTGAGACTATTTTCTAAATACTCATCCCACACAACGTCTAGGTACTGAACGTCATTAAGATGGCCTCTTATGTATGGAATAAAGGAATTATCAGCGTACTCTGAAAAAGTTTTTTCAGTTTTTGGTTTGGCCATGTTAACTACAGCAGCTCCATCAATAATGATGACATCAATATCTTGCAGTTTCTGACCCGTGGTACAGTAAGTGCTTGAAGGCATTCTGTCAACTCCAACTTCTTCTTTGGCAGGGGCAGTTCTCCTTGATCTGATAGGGATGGCGGACATCCCTGATTTTCATGCCTGAAAAACTCATCTAAATCACCGTCTCTTGTCTGGCATGAGATATAGAGCCTAGAGAATAGAGAGCAGTCTCTTTTCAGGGAAGATAGTTGTTGCGCTGCCTTTGATGTTTTCTTCTGGGTCAATGTAGTTAAGAAATCAAGTTTGTTTCTCTTAATTGGCTCAGATAAGGGCGTCTTCCACTCTACTAGGCATTCTGCAATAAATGTTTCACACTGCTGTTTGCCTACAGTCTCAATGTTACCCATCCTTGATACTGACGATTCTTCTGCAATGACCTTGGTGTCGAGGACAAACAGTTCCTCAGATTCCTCTAGAAATGGATTGTCGAGATCCTCTATTGTTGTTACAAGCTTGCTTTACATCTTTGTGGAATGACACTTGAAAACTTCTCTGAGCCTCGTGATGAACTGAATCTTTTTCATTCTTATCAGAATCCAGTCCAGTTTCAAACTCATTAACCAGCCTTGCCATTTCTGGCCCTGATAGCATCCACCTTCGAAGGGCACTTGGGTTTTATGTTAAACCTACAGCTCCTGCATCTCCTTTAACTACAGCGTTATTTTGGTCATAAAAGCATTATGGGTAATACAGTGTAGTATTAAAGGTAACACGTTATGAAGATAACTTTTGAGTATAAATATTTATTTTCTTTTTCTTTTTCTTTTAAACATCGCCAACATAATACTATTTATTATTTTGTCTAATGCTAAACCTAGGTGTTATATTAGGAATGTACCTTTGATTTAACTGTTATAAACAAAAATAATAAAACAAAATTAAACAAAAAAACAATATTTAATAATTTAACGATAAAACATTGCAATAATATATGATACATTCTAAAAAAAAATTCTAAAAAAAGGTTAAAAAATGCAACGTTTCGACTTAAGTCATCATCAAGCAATAAAATGAAAAATGAATTAAGATATATGTATACAAAAATAAAGCATGAAGTTATGCTGAATCCCCTAGAGACGCAATCAAGTAAAAAGCTTAGCTGGAATAGAGTCATTAAGCCTACACTCAATACGCAGTTAAATCGTTAAATTATATACTAAATCTCTTCTTATCGATATTTAATAATTTTTTTACTCAATGGCCACTCAAAGTAACACAAGAAAATATCAAGAACCTTTATTTTTGGCGTAAAATAGCTTAAAAGTAGCTCTAAGAATGTCACTTCCGGTGCTGGCATGTATCACTTCCGGTCAAAATGGCGGTCATTTTTAAGACCGCTTAAAATTCAATTAGTCTTATTTTTTCAGATGGCACTATATCAGATATTTAAGTACGCATAAAAAGCTATCAATTCTGAGAATTTGGTGCTTTTAACACGAAGTGAACAATTCAGGTCAAAATCTGCACATATCCGCCCCACTATAAGTATTAACGATATTTTTATAAAAGGTGCAAAAGAAGTTCAAAATTATAGTTCAATGAAAACTTTTAAATCATGGACATGTGCAATTGTACAGTTCCCATACGTGTAAGATATTATGTTCAGTTTAAGAAGGAACATTAGCTCATTTCAAGCTGGTAGGAAGTCAGTAATCTATTGTGAGGCTCATTAATATTTATTAGAGCGTACTGCCAATTGGATGCGTGTATCAATACCACATGATGGTATCTATAAACCAGGTTATAGACTCATCAAACATAAAACCAGGGGCGGCATTGAATATAGCAGGGGAGTGCGGTTTGATTATTTATTGTGCTTACTGAGGTGGAACAGATAGAGAACCCTTGCTCACTGAACTGGAACAGATAGAGAACTATTACGACCTCATAACTAACAGTTCTCTATCTGTTCCAGTTCAGTAAACAAGGGTTCTCTATCTGTCCCACCTCAGTAAGCATGATAGGTTATTATATTTATGAATGTGTAAGCAGCCCCACACTCTACTATGATGGAATGATTTGCTTAGACTTTCTTTGAAAATCAAATAGTTATTCTGAATTTGAAAATTAAATTCATACTCTATAGATTACTAAACTTAATCAATAATTTACATCAAAACTGACATACTAACTTTAATTCTATTCCACAATACTAACAGGAAGACAAAAACTCCCAAAATGTTTAGTAACATCTTCCCCTTTTTCTAAGACACAATTATGAAATTTATTGAGCAGTTACTAAATACAGGATTGCTCATGGCAGCCCACAGCGCATCATTGCTACTTCTGGTCATAGCATTTTCTTTAATTTTATTACCAACATCAATAAATTTATCTAAATCATACTAGCTAGATCATTATCAGAAACATAATCAAATTATTGCTTCAAATGCATTTAAGTCAATTGAACTTAACTCTAAATCGGAAGTATCATAAATGCAATCATCTTGTTGAAAGAAATCAAGACTGAATGCAGGCAATGTGATAAATTATCATCCAGTTTAGAACTTGGAGTTGAAAGTAAAGTACTCACTTTTTCTAATTTGGCACTAGTTGGATGCAGCTCCTTGATTCTCCTTTGAAATGTACCGATTCAAGGAACATACTTAGAATCAAATAAGTTTTGGGTGGATAACGTTCACCATTCTTCTATGACCATTTGTTGCACAAACTTTATTAACCAAACATTTAAAGACAAGTGATTCATGTGTTCTAGCTTTGTGTACAGGTTCTGGATAATACTTCTGTTGCTAAATTGAATACTCAACTCCTCATTATCAGGATCTGCATTAGCTCTTGTAGCTAGCCATTTTTTGAAGATTCTTACACCCCTTTTCATGGTGTATCCTGTAATTGCAGGTGTGCTAGCACTAACACTTAATTTTTCTTTCTCAGCTGTTTTTGGTTTTCAAAATCTGGTCATCTTTGAATCTTCAACTAACTACACAGTACTTATTTGCATATGCCCCAAATGTATCATTTTCTGAGTACAAAGAAACTCTACTTATTGTTCTATTGTTGCAATTTAGAAATGTTTACATGCATTTTGTAAATAATTGGGGACTACACTAAGTGTGTCAACCAACTAAAAGAGAAATTCATAAAAGTTTCAAAAATTTATACAAGTTCCATTCTTAAGTTATTAAAAAATTCTAGAAATAAATATATGAATGAGTTTTAGAAGCAATATAGAAAATTCCTGGCCTTTTTGTATTGGAGATATGGAGATACATAAATACATAAAGAATCATCTTCATTAGTTCCGTATGGTATTCTTTATATAAAGATTCACCTTTATTAGTATTCTTTATATAAAGAAGACTAATGAGAAGGACTTTACCAGGTATAAAGCCTCATGCATATGACTGATTTGAGGTTTTTAATAAAACCAAATGCTCATTAATTATTCATGAGTGTTCACAGGAATGTGAAACAGGACTATTTACTACAATTCTGATAGGAACATCACATAAAGGTTTTAGGTTTTATATAATTTGGCACCATATACACTTGTCTATGAGAAAACATTTGAATAAATAATGAAATAAATTAACAAAAAGTACTGACAAACAGTATTTGATTAACTCAAAATTTATACATTATATACAAATTAGGTACAGGCATAGTTAATAGAGGGGAACCCCTATTAACTATGGTACAGGCTAGCTATCTGGAATAACTTTCTTCAAACAAGCCAGATAAAATAACCAAAATAGAGACTGAGGCATTTTTTGGCCAGACCTAGATTGATATAATTGAATTTATTATAACTCAAAAATAATCCACCAATCAAATGCCTGAATTTGTGTGCCAACCCAATATATTTTACTATATTGGACAGCAAATTTGATTAAATGGTTTTGTATTGATTTGTGGATTATTTCTTCGGTATAACAAAACACTTATAGGATTCATCCTTGCCCAATATGGAAAGATTTTAAGTCTCAACTTGCAATATTAGGCTCAACCTTCAGTTTCACCCAATATTAAAGTCTAGACTTAAAAATATCTTTCCATATTGGGCTCAGACGAATCCAATAAGTGTATAATATATACATCAAATTGAAAAAACGTTGTTGGGTTCAAAAGGGTAAATCATCGAAGGCAAGACCGAGGGGAATTCTGGGTAAATAGTTAATGAGGCCCATAATATGCGTTGAGCATTGCTAATATAATTCTCAAATATTGCTTTCTTCGAGAATTCTAAACAGTGTTTGATAATAAACAGTATCCTATGCATATAATATGGGCCTTATAGAGTGCTGACCCATAACCCCTTTCGGTCTTACCTTCTATGATTTAACCTTTTCATTTTTTCAATTTGGTGTATACATAACTAAAGGAAGAGAAAGAGAGAATGAGAGAGAAAGAGAGAGAGAATAGGGAATAAAACACTAATAACAAGAAAGTCAGTAAAAAGAGAACAAACACACAAACTTTATGCTTGTCACACACAAACTCTTACTTGTCCTTCCTGTGCAGTTTCCTACACCAGAATTGCAACCAGACCACCCTTAAATCAGGCACCAGTGTCAAAATGAACATTATACCTTAGTTTTCCCTCCCATTAAAGTTTGCAGGGATAGTAAACAGATTTAAGATTCGCTTATGATATATTTTGGCTTCTCAGATATTCTGTGGGCAGGAGTGATACTAATCTTGTTATATTATTGTATTTGCTCATTGAAATGAATAAATACTGTAAATATGATTGTGCATGTAAATTCATGGCTGGTGGCATTAAGTTATTAACAGAAATGTTGACATCTGTTATGCAAATGACAGCATGCAATATCACTGCTCATCAATGAAAATGCTTTGAGTAATAGATCAAACACAGGAAAGAGTGTTTCATCCAATATCCAAACACTGAGAAGTGGGCTGAAAAAATGAGGCACAGCCCTGTTTTTTAAAAACTCAGTTTGAGGTGTTTGAATAGAGAATGAAACACTCTTTTAAGTATTTGATCTAGCTTCTCTAACCAGTAATTATTAAATAATTCTAGGAGAAAATCAAAGCCAAAATTGGCCCAATTTTATGCTAATCAAGATCAAACATCCAAACTGTTGTCACAGCAGTGATTTACTTTGTTTTCTCCTCTGACATTAACTATTCATGCATTTGAGAACATGGAACCATCACGGTCATAGCATCCCTATCCATACTGTGAGGTTTTTTACACTCATCCAAAATTGCTTTATAAATATTATACTATAATGTGCACTTTATTTGTCTCAGGAGGATCATACTACTTCAGAAGGTCATAATGAAGAAGCACATGATGAGACTGATTGTGATGCTGTCTCTCTTCCTTCCACCCAACATGACAGCGTAAAGGAAGTACCAATGGATAATGGTTAGTAAAGTAACTTTGATGCTGTAGATGAAATAGTCTGTATAATAAAACAATCTTGCAGTTACCATATGTTATCATTGAAAATATATAGATTTGAGCATTTGAGTCATATGAAAGAAATTTTATCTTTAATAATAAAAATAACAGCATTTTATTGAAATAAGGTAAAAGAATTAATTTTCATCTAGGCCCAAGATGTGATTGAATGAAAGAATAAATGAATAAATGAAAAAAAGAATGTATGAATGAATGAATGAAGCATGGGTGGCATAGTGGTGAGAACACTTGCCTCTCATTGCTGTGGTCTCAGGTTCTATACTCAGACTCGCTATCACATGTGTAGAGTTGTTTGTTGGTTCTCTCTTGTGCTTTGAGGGTTCTTTCCTGGGTTCTCTAGTTTCCCTCCCTCTGCAAAAATCAGCATTCTAAATTCCCACTGGATGTTTCAGTGGATGAAGAGCCCCTCTGTGGAAGTGCCACTGCCAAATCTATTATTATTATTATTATTATTATTTATTATTATGACTGGATGGATGGATGGATGGATGGATGGATGGATGGGTGAGTGAGTGAGTGAGTGAGTGAATGAATGAATGAATGAATAAATAAGAGGTACAAAATGTAAAAGTAGGTTATAACAATATGAAAACATGTATACACACTCTGACATGGTTACAATAACAATAATCTTCAGTTCCCCTCACCAAGCTTAATATCAACAGATGCATGCATGACTTTCTTATCTCCATAACACCTTTATCATTTTGTTTATTGTGTAAACAGTTAGATCAAGAACTTCTTTCCCAGAAAATTTCAGCAAATCAAAATTTTATATCAACATGTGAAAACTTATTATAACAGAAGATATCCTCTCTGATAAAAAAATAATGACTCACTCTCCTTTCATTGTTCAATACACCAATCCTTGCACCAACCCTTGCTTTTCACTATAAAAATCAAAATGTACACTGAGAGTTGACAGTGTACCCATAATATTAGAATGTAGTGTTAGTGTGTGGGTGAATGGGTGTGTGTTAAGTACTGTTAAATAATAAGCAAACAGGAGTGTTTTATCAGGTTAAAAACAAGAGGCTTAGCCCAGTGGTTTTAGACCTGATATAAAATTAAAATACATCTGCAAGTTTATTGAGCAGCTTAAAAAATGTCTAGGTGTATGTTCTCAGCGTCTTCTGAATTTTTTACAAATGAACCAAGTTTGGCAGAGAAAATCTAAGTTAAAGTTTATGCAAATGAAGACAATATTTTATCAGATTTAAAACCTCCATTAGTCTATGATTTCTATTGTGTTCCCTCATTTTAATTTTAATTTTAATTTTAAAATTATTCATGGCTTTTTAATACTATAAAAAAGCACTAATTGGATATTGCTAACTAAAAAGATTACTATTGTTTGATTTAATATTGAGTGAACAATATATATTTTCCCAAACTCATCAATTGCACTAACTTTAACATGGTCATGAGAGACAGGTTCAAGGAGGAAGGAAAAACAGTAAACAGGAGACATTTTATGCAAGAAACTTGAAAATTTCTGGAAGAAATATTGTTCAAAAAGAAAAGCATGATCTTACTATAATCAGCTCAATCAGACCCTAGATTATTTTGTCAATTTCTTGTTAATAGTGGTTATTTGTCTAGGAACTCTTACTTTGTTAAACACTTCCAGGTGATCTCGCACTCGCTCTTCTGGTCAGTATTTGCCAATCAGAGTCATTTTTGTCACATTGTAAAAAGTTCCATTATGAATTTAAAAATGGCATCTTTCGAGATGGAATTTTGCAAAAGAAAGTAGAAGTTTTATCATAATCTGAGATTTATGTTTTGTTTTCGAGGTTTATTTGTCGTTCTAATGGAATCCTTGAGATATTGGTATTGAACCTGGTATTAGGAACTGTTTGCTTTGACAAATAATCCTTTGTGTGCTTCATAGCAAGATCACCTGGTTTACTGTTCATGCTTATTAATTATTAAGCTGAATATTATATATGGTTTATATAATGGTTTATATAATGATGATTAATTCTCATAATTGTGTTTGCAGATCAAGTGCATCTCATTCAACAAGTCATGTCAAGAATCTCCCTCCCATCTTCATCAATACCAGACTGGGCTAATGTCATCCCAGAAGATAAATGGAAAAATTCCCTTTTGACAAGTTTAGAAAAAAGAACTCATTCATCTCCGTCTTCTAAATGCAAGACGACAGATCCTGAAAAATGAATGACTCTTGGCATGTTTTAAATATTTAGATATTAAAGGATGCCTCTGATATTGTAGAGTATAATTATTCATTCTTGTCTTTGAATTCTGTTTGTCTTTTTAAATTTAAAGCATTTTTGCAAAACTTAATATTATTCTTGAAACAATAAGTTATACCAGAAATTTTGATTATTGTCTGCTGGTTTAGATTAGCACCTTTTTTACTGTGCATTCACATGTATATCATCAATAGAAAATGATTTCAAAGGCTTATAAGATGTTTAAAGATTCCTTAAGCTCATTTGTTTTACTGAGGATATGAGATATTCTCAGTTCCTTTAGTCCATATATATTTTTCTTATCCCCTTTGATATCCGTATTAGATGGAAATTGCTAATTACTTAATAGGCTTCAAGGTGGCATGATAATCTGTTTTTGGAAAGGTACCATTCCATGGGTAATTAAGAAAGTGATTTTAACACAAGATAGATTTTCCCCTTATTCTTTCAAACATTTGACAGCTTTACTTAAACACAATAAAACCCTAAGCTCAAGAGCCAATTTGTCTGCATAAAAACATTAGGAGATTATGCATCTTAATACATTTTTGAGGTTAAGACTTAATACATTTTTGAGTTCAAGAAATGGTTCAATCAACTTTATATCTTATGACATTATTAGAACGACCACAAAATATTCCATTGCCAATGAATTATGCCGTGTTCCCTGCTAGCAGAGGCTCCTGTAGATGAATCCTGGATTTGTCTATGGGAGCCTCTGCTAGCAGGGAATATGCAGTGTAAATATAGAGAGAGAGAGAGAGAGAGAGAGAGAATGAAAAAATAAATTCTTTGTACAGTCTCTTTCAATCTTTGTTGATTTAGTGATTAAATGTTAAATCTTTTTTGAAATGTCTAGGTATTTTGTTATTGTGATGAATCTGCAATGCAGTGTATGAAATGAAGATTTATATAAAACCTGATGTTAGGCCATTGCACATTAGCCCAATTTTCAGAGATAATAGTAAAAATAATGTATCCACACTGAGAATGTGAAGAGAGGGTAATGCCTTAGGAATACTGAATGTGAAGAATTATTGTAGATGTAATTGTCAAAAGCTGACAGTGTATGTAAATCAAATACTACATCCAATATGTAAATTTTTAATTTCATATATTTTTCGTTAAATTAGAATCAAAAACTCAAATTGTCAACATTCCTCCTTATTGAAAAGAAATTTTGCGGGATTTTCGTATTTTATTAAATAAAAACTCTCTTCAATTGTTGTGAATATTTTGTTTAAAAAAACACCTGACGTTGTCAGCGGTTAAGCACATGAGTGTAGAGGCCATTTTGTTTGTTTTTAGATGGTTCGTGAAAATTCTTCCCAGACTGAGTTCTTCTCCAAAATCCGATAAATAATCACACATCGCCGCTTAGATAACAAGATAAGCTCAATGTCCTCGTCTTTAGAGCCTTTCGAAATCAGAAATGGGGAATAAGGTGGGCAAATCTTCGAAGAAGAAACCTTGTTGGGAATTGAACAAAACAACAACAGCGAATCTTCCTTCCCGGCCGTTACGTCACCTGAGATTTCCCTCCAGCAAACGAGGTTATTTATCAAACAGTGCGAGAATAGTGTCGCAGTTACATCACAGAAAAAGCGGGGTCTGTGGTCAAGACAGAGCGGAATATGGAGAAGAGATACGATGCTGTGTTTTCGCCCCAGATGATGAATGGACGATTTTGACAACATCGAATCCTTGTGGACCAAATGTCAGACCTGAGGAAGGATTGGGGCATTTTCGGATATTTGATATCCCCCAGCAAAGATCCAAGAAAGAAATTATCACCTATTATTCACAAGAATGCGATATTTCGACCGATGGGGATTTGATTGCGTTTGTGATGAACGCTTCCAAGGGAGAAGTAGCACAGCTAAAACGTAATAGAACTTCTCCCAGTGGCGTTTCAGAAAAACTCGCCAAGTTCCATCCGGAATGCAACGGGTTAATCGGTCAAACGATGATCTGTAAATTTGCTCCCGATTCTTCTGCTCTTTTAAGTGCAGCTTGTGTTGACTTCCATACGATCCGAGAAACCAACGAACTACGAGTCTGGAGCGTTAAATCTATGAATCTCGTTAAAAGCGTCGTTCTTCGGGATCTTTCGGATTTCTGTGGTTTTGTTACTAGCTGTAATTTTTCACCTGATGGAACTTTGATTGCTTTTTCGACCTCACAGGAGCAGCTTTGTATATTAAACAGTAAGACTCTCGAAAAGGTTTGCGTATTGAGGAAGAGGTGTCGAGGTAATAAGTGCTGGTGTGTGTTTGATCCAAGGTACAAGAATCAAGTTTTGGCCTGTTGCTTACAAGATGGAAGAATTGAGCTGTGGCAACGTGACCACACAACACTGCCCCACCCATCCTTGGGGAATGACACTCATGTATCCTATACG
Source organism: Stichodactyla mertensii (assembly GCA_011800005.2). Classification (NCBI taxonomy): domain Eukaryota; kingdom Metazoa; phylum Cnidaria; class Anthozoa; order Actiniaria; family Stichodactylidae; genus Stichodactyla; species Stichodactyla mertensii. The sequence goes on along the minus strand of JAAAQI020079339.1, from coordinate 3,912 downwards.
TGCCATAAACAACAGCGCGTAACATCTACCTCCAGGCTGTACTCTTGCCAATATTCCCCAGATGGCATGTATTTAGCCATTGGAACATCAGAAGCAAAGGTTATTTTACTTCATCCAGATACCTTATCAAAAACCATGATCCTTGATTGCAAAGCTGTTTCAGCCCCAAGTGATGGCATGGTCCAGAGTGCAATAATTCATTGTATATCATTTTCAAAATCATGTCACTATTTAGCTGCAGGATATAATGATGGGGTAGTAAGGGTTTGGCAATTACCAATGAGGTTCGACCTACAACATATATGCAGAACTGTAATACTGCAATATGTTCCAGCCAATAGAGTTTATGCATTGCCAGTTCCTGCTTCTCTGAAAAACTACCTCTTGTACTGGCCACAATAATTGGATTTAAAGAAAACAAATTTGGTGGTGTAAACTCTTATTAATTATCACCCATACTGAAATAGCTTTTCAATATTTTCTTTAGGGAATGACATGATATATGTACACTAATTCAAAAAATGCCAACATATTCTTCATGTACACAAGATAATTGTGCTATTTTCACTAGAGCACTCAGTCAAGAATGGATTATTCTTTAATCTATAAATATCTCAAAGTGTGGCTTAAGTGGCAAAACAGTCCACCTGATTTCAATCTATGTTAGCATTAAAACTATAAACATTAATTACAATCATCAAATCCCAACCAATCGAAATGACTTTTTCAATTAGAGATAACTTATGGTAGATTAAGTAATTCTTGATGTCTATAGTAGAAATTTGTAGTAAAGTAGAAATAACTTCATCTAATGACCCTATGGATAATATGCTCTATGAAATTTTATTTTATTTTGATTCAAATTCCTCCCTCTTTGAATTATAAGCTTAATTTAAATAATCCAGGTAAACTATTATTCCAAATTGATGGTTTATGCAAGTAAAAGCTTTCCAACCATAATATCTTTGTCAATTTCTAACTTTCATTGATTTTCCAGGACCGTAGCAAATGGAGGGCTGGGTTGCTACCCCCTCCCCTCCCCTCCCCAAGTGTTTTAGATCTTTTATATCATTAGACAGTTTTATTATGGTCTTCCGGAGAAACGTTATTTGCATCACCCCCTGCATTTCTAATTAAGGCTTTCCACGGGCCTGTTTTCTCAGTGGTTTACTGTGTAAGGTAATTAATGTGTGGTTTTTTTGTGACTTTCTTCAGAAGGGGAACATTTCTAGCTCGGTACAGATCAAGCACTCTGACTATAAACACGCTGGTTCTTATTTAGAACTGTCTACCGTTATGGATAAATGTAATGACAATTTACTCTGCAGTAGACATGTTTTCATAGGGATATAAGGAAATTTGGTTAATCGCTTGCGTAGCTATAACAATGCTTCGTGTGAATAGCGCCTTTTGTCTTATTTCTGTAATCCGAGCCAATGTATTCGAATTTCAATACCTAGGAGAACAAAAAAAAAAAAAGAAAAGAAAAGAAAAGAAAAGAAAAGAAAAGAAAAAAAAAAGAAAGAAAAAAGAAAAGAAAAAACTACCGAACGAAACTCGGGTGAATATTGTAGAATCGGTCTGTAAGTGAAATCTAAATGTTGAACCACTTAGCTTTACATCTGTTAACACTTCTAGTTTTTCTACTTTTCGTATCTAGTAAAGATTTCAAGCATCATGAACTTTCATTAATCTAATGTTGGATAGGGTTTTGCATATCATTATACATTTTTAGCTGAATCCGCCATTTTCACTTGAATGAGATTTCATACAAAACCACGAAGGAATCATAAAATGACTTTTCATTCAGGAATTCAGGATAAGAATTTTTAGAGTGATGGAAGACATGATGTGAATTAGTCGGGATTCGTGTTTTCGATCGGCCAATAAACCGGCACTAGAGGGTGACAGTGTAACCTTTGCTACAAAACAAACCTTTTTAGCCTATGTTTGAACAGATGTTTTCTTTTAAGAAACTGCTCTTCAATATCTTACTTCGCATTTTATAAAATGCATTCTTAATGGCTAATGAATAACTATAATTTCGCTCGCTTTCTCCTGATTCCGCGTTCAGTGTCTACGTATAAACAAAGCAAACATTAATTCTTCTGATTTGAAAATGATATTTTTGACCAGGCGAACGACCGATTCATTTCGTTTTAATAACAACAGCGTTTCTCACGAAAGAAAGTACGCTTATTTTGAATTGATTGTGTGATTTGGCGCGAAAGTCCTTAATATTTTGCCGTCTGGCGTGAAGAGAATTCTTAATTAGTTCTAAGTTAACTTAAAACAAATGGTCACAGATGCAATTCATATGATCAGAATTTTCCCATTTCTGTGTATCTTAAAGGACCATGTACGTATGCGCATGCCTGTTTTTAATCAATATACACCTATTTCAAAAGACGTTAATTGTCACAGCCTAAAGCAACTGAAGCGACAAGACCGAGACCAAAGCAAACGAAGTGTGTTCAGGATATTAGCTGAGTTTTCGGACACACATTAATTGGGAAGCATAGCAGCCTGCCATTGTAAAAAACTAAAATGACCGATCTAAATCGATGAATTACTGAATTTCTGCCTTGCGGACTTGGCTTGATTGCATTCGGCTGTGATGTTTTTCACAGCACGTACACGGTCAAACGGTCTGCAGTCAACACTAAATGTCTTTTCATTATTTTTGCGTGAATAATCCAATCGTAATGCGTCGGTATATACGGTATTATTATATCCACATCCACTGGATATGAGCAATCGCGCGCTCTGATTGGTTCCTCTACTACTAGGATATCAGCTCATACCCGTGAGTAGAGAAGTAAACAAAATGGCGGAGCATTTCGCCGACGTTATTTCGCTTTTTAAACTTGAAAATAATTAAAATTCTGCATTTCTCATAATCCAGTGGATGTGGATATAATAAAACAATTATTCCACTCAATCTCGTCATACATGACTAATTGTTAAATGTGCGGTCATGAATTTGCCGTATCGCTTTAGTGAACTGGCATGTTGGTAAACGAAAACAAAATAAATCTCTTTATTTAAAACCGTTCCTAATCGTTCTTACACTATCGCACTAATTTGAGGCACTTCTGTCACATGCTAAGACTACGCAACTCTCAACTCAGAGATCTGGTGAAAAACTATAGTAGCAAGGGAGAGACCAAAACTCACTTACGTGTTGTAATCACACACTGAGCGAACCAGACGACCGACCCGTACGACTCTAAGCGATGAAAGGCAAACGTTTTACCGCTACGCCAGCCGTGCCTTCTCAGGTGTACGGCTGATGCTGTAAAATGGTACAATGGATGTTTCTTTGACTTAATTTGATGAGGAACGAGGCACGGAGTGATTGGATGATTAAGACGAAACGGTGAAGGAACATCAGGACAATGGATGAAAGCCGGTGTTGTTCTTTTTTCAAATACGTGCGCTCAGTTTTTATTATATTCAACGTTTTCGAACATTCTGTTTACACTAAAAAAAGAGAAGAATAAGAAAAAGAAGAAAAAGCTGACTTGTACTTATAATACAGCTAGGTAGTGAACAAAAGCATCTTATATATGTATTTGAGTAAACCTGTTCTGTTCACTCGCTAAGTTTTTCCTCAACCAATTATTTCCGTTCCTTTTTAATTATTCAGTATTCAACATTTGTGGCACATTTTCTATTTGCCAGTTTCTTCTTGTTATAAATTTATAAATACACTACCCTCGGATGGTATACAAAAAAGCGCAGGAGAAAAAATAATCCAGCTTTGGTAGATAAATTTATTGCTTGGTTATTTGTTACGAGGGTACTTTTCGGGATCGAGTCTTTATTCTCTCAAAAAGACTAACTGAAGAACTAACTAAGTGATTACATGGGTGGATATATTTATAGGCATCTTATGACATGTGCCAATAT
>JAAAQI020079228.1:0-16918 GCA_011800005.2 Stichodactyla mertensii | reverse complement strand
TCCTTCATGTAGATGCTGTTTTTTGCTTGAGTGAGAACGTCTGAGATGTGTTTTGGACTTGCTTGCTGGACTTCGATGGTTTTTTGGTCTTCATTGGTAAGCACTGTTTTTGTTTTATCAAAATATTATTATTATTATTATTATTATTATTATTATTCGTAAAACTACTTTTGACTAAGCTACTCTTAAATCGTTCTGCACATCATGATTTGTTCCCACGGTCTGGACCCATACGGTGGCAGTTAAAAATATTTTTGCTAAATGTTTATAGGTATTGTTTATAGGTAAAGAATTGTCAAATGTCAAAGTTTTCACGCTGTATACATTTTTTCTAGTCCAATATTGTGTTTACGATAATTAATAATGAGCAAATGACAAAGACCAAAATTAAAATTGCACAGCAAGCACCTTGTCAAATGCACAGTATTTAACAGTCCGAGAATATATATATGTCAGTGTTCCAGAAGTAAATTGTCAGGATGAATGACTCTTAAAATGTGCTGAATTTTTTCCATGGATGGATAATGATCACAGTTTCATTCCAATGACTAGGTAACAATGGGATGAGGAGGGAGTCTGTTTTCCATCATAGTCATTATATATCATGATCAGTTGGCTTCACAAAACGCTTTGATTGCCTTTGTGAACAATTGAACGAACCAGCAATTAACCCGATATATATTTTCAAATTAGACTATAGATACGAGACTATACGAATGGTTTCCACTGGAACACACTACAAGGATAATTTAATGATTAAATAGATATAAAACTTGAGTAACAGTTCAGCTTCGATTAGCTGCTACAGAATCGGATCATGATCACTAAACTACAGTTCTGTACGACCATTCTCTTAGGTGCTCTCTTTACCCCCTCATCAGGTTCGTATACTATGTTTATGAAGTTGTACTCATCTTTTGAATACTTTTATGAAATGTTTAAGTGCTCACGAAATCCTACTTAACTCCCAGAAATCAAATGCGTTAGCATTAATTGTTTTTAGCGCCTAGTAACTTCTTATTCTTTCACCACTGGAAATCGTTCGCCTTCCATGCAGTTCAATGACGACTTTTAAAAGTATGCAATATTGTGACTTCTAAGTTATTTCCAACATCTTTTCACCAGTGCAACTCCCAGCGCACCAAAACCACAACATAGAGTTATTCTTCACGATACGCTATCGAATTGATGATATTGTTTTTATCACTTTCTTATTGCTGAGTTATTTGCCTTCTATAAAATAGCTGTCTTGATGCCTTTTTTAAATAATGACAAATGTTATCACTAAGTTCAAATCCTTTTATTGTCATTGCAAATTGAAAATATTTGTAAAAGGGGAGGGGAGGGCCCTGTGGTCCATGTGACCGATATACTTGCCGGTTATACAATGTTACTTCATAGCTTTGTTTGGTGAGTGGACTGCTTGGAGCACATGCAACAAACCATGCAATGGAGAGCAACAGAGGACAAGATCATGTCAAACCATCACTCTCCAGCCTTGTGAAGAGAAAACACAGACAAGGATCTGTAATATCAGCGGCTGTTACCGTAAGTTGATGTTTGATACGCTTAATGAGCAAACTAAACGTACTGTTCATCATTCTCAATATTTGAAAAAAGGCATTTTAGCGGTCCTAGGCTTTTACTTTTTCATATTTTATTCTTTATTTTTAATTTTTGCTGGAAAGAGTGATACCTGAAGATTATTGAACACATGTAATATGAGTCATATGATCCCCAATATTTGATGTGTATATTTTTTTGTTGGGAACGTTTTTTTAAAAGATCGTACATTAAATCAATGTCAATAACATTGTCCACCGAAAAAAAGACATTTACACTACAAGAAATGTCACGTGATCCTAAAAACGTTCTAAATGTTTGTTAAAGGAAATCATTGTGTAAGTAGAGTTTATATTTATTATTCCCTGTTAACTGTTAATAACACTACAGTTTAAATTTGAATTTTTAACCCTCAAATAAACAAATTATCACGTGACATTTCTTGTAATCTAAATGTCTTTTTCGGTGGACAACATTGATGACGTTGACTGTATACGTGGATGGTCTCCTACAAGCTTCACGTTACCGAGAGCCCATGCATGATTCAGCGTTAACACCCTCAGTTTACTGAGCATCTCAGCAATGTGCAAGGGGGGAGGGGCCCTCGGGTTTTTGATTGATTAATTGAATAATATTTCGGAAGGAAAGAAATGCAAAAAGTAGTTGTAGAAGTTTAAAATATATCCTAACAAAATGCGAATGTTGTTTCCAGCGTCCGCTCAGGTTATAATAATCTGTGCGGTTCTTGGTGTTCTGATTCTGCTATTCTTGGTTGTTTTAATCGTTCTACTAATCAAGACTCGCAGGTTTACGAATGAACAGACTCGGTAAGCTGTTATAGTATATGTAAATATTTCATTGGACCCTGCTACTCATGCAGTAGACCATATTCACGATAGCCGCCATGATGGCTTTCATATTGTAATGTAAATTAGTCACGTGGTCTTGCAGGGGGCAAACATTGGAAGAAAAGACCATTTTTAAAAGATCGGCTCGTCCTACAGACTATATTTTTATGCCAAATATTGTTTCATACTATTAGAAAAATCTGCCTATAGTTTTGGAACTGTTACATTTGTCCTTGGCTTGGAAAATAGAGTAAGGTCAATTTTAAAAGCCGTTTATTTTCTAAACTAGTGCCTAAACCAGTCCAAATTCGAGTATTTCATTCATCCGTAAAATGTTAACATACATAATTATGGGAAAACTTTAAAATTATATCAATAAAGCAGCTGAAATCTCCAGTTTTGAAGTTGTTTGCCCCCTCAGCAACAACGTGAATAATCTGCATTACAATGCGAAAACCATCATGGCGTCTATTGTGAATATAGGCTATTAAAAAGGATCTTGCTCCCACAGGGAGCCCACTTTAGATAAAAGTACTCTGAGGCCAAGATAGTCCGCTAACTAACACGATCAGAAAACATAAAGACAATATATTTCTACTACACGCACTATTAGGGTGATTCCCGTGACATAGTGTCGAAAACGGTTTCTCTCTCAGCTTCGCAGCTAGTTGTCGCCGCAAGGAAAAACACACAGACGAGAAAAAACCTCTGGGACCAGGGGAGTATGACTGAAGTTCACTGAGCTATAGAGCAATTTGAATATTCTGCGACCCTGCCATCTTGGAATACGTCGATTGGAGGATAATAAAACGAACGTGCTTGGTCGACTTAGGACTCTGGGAACGAGAGATTTTATTTGTATAATACATGATCATTTCATGTCATTTGGTTATCAACTTAATTCTACATTTCTTGCAGAGAAAACGTCGTGATGGATTTTGAGAAATTTTCAAATGGCAATATCCATAAAAGCAAGGAAACTGAAGGTCAGAAGAGAAATGTTGAACGCACATTATCAGGAACTCCCTCGACAGTGTCACAAATAACACACCTGGCGCCTGTGATGGATGCCGGTCCCACGGATACTGCTGTGAAGCCCTGGGGTCAGCAGGACTGTGATCTTTACTGACATTCATCATTACACTCACAGCACAAAAACAACGGTAAACGGCTACCTTAAAAGAGGACACAAGAACATAGATAAAATGAACTAGATAGAAAAAGTAAAAGTATGTCTTCAACTATCAGTAAATCACGGATGACAACATGCTTAGGAAGTCCAGTGGCGGATCCAGGATTTTACAAAGGGGGGTTCCGTTTCTTAAACTTCCCAACTGTGTATAGCCTACCTATTGTCTGGTCATTGTTTGACAATATTTCTGTCATCTAAAAAAAGCAAACCCTCAAGGGGGGTTCCGTGGAACCCTAGGAACCCCCCCTGGATCCGCCACTGAAGTCTTGATCTAACTGAATTCGTTATAATGCAGTCTTGCTGTTTGCCTGTTGATTCATGGTTCTGTTGACTCAAACAATAACAAATTAAACTAATTTCGCTGGTTTTCCCAGTAGAATAGGCATCTTTTACCACAAATGCCATCGTAAACGTCCTCTTTTCACAAGTATTCTTAAAATTGATTCTCATTTTTCTGGCAATGAAACTTTCAGGATAATCTTTTCCCTTTATACAATTTTTTGTTGACAACAGGAACAAATCTGTTTGCGATCAGAATCCCAGATGTGCAGTTTTCTAGCAGACTCAGGGGGAAATTAGTAATTATATGGGACGTAGCAAAAGTAACTGTTGTTACAATTTATACAACTGTAAAAATGTTCTTTACCCTGATGATGCACCTTTGGCGTGCGAAAGCTTGGTCATAATAATTAAATAACGTGGTTGATACATTACAATTTAGTCATTGTTGTACCCATGTACAAACCCATTTTAGATAGTAACTAAATCGATTCGGAACCATGAATTGACCCTAGTTTTTGAAAAGTTGGAAGTCTGGGGAAAATGGCCTAAGTTAATAAGGCCACTTCTATAGCTGCTTCTTTCACATTCGCAACCTTTAAAGTATATTAGTATGATCTTTTTTTGTGTTTGTTTGTTTGTTTGTTTCAAACTTGTAAAATCATTAGTACGCGTACTAGGCTCGTTACCCGGCGCTTCAGGCCTGATATGCTGGCCACGCTTATGATCCCCTGTGCTTAGATCGTGAGCCACGTCAGTTTAAAGTTTATATACCAAGCAAAAAACGAAAAACATAAAATACAAATGAATCTATAGTGATCATAGAAAAGATCACGCCAATAGCACCAGTAACTTTGTAACCCTATTTTAACCTGCATTGTTAAATAAAGATTGATTGATTGATTGATTGAACCAAAACCATGAAGTTGGTAATTCTTTTGCCACTGATCAGCTGTACTGATATACCACCCTCGCCGGCACTGCCGCATGGAACCTCGTGTGGGTAATATGGCCGGCTTTGGAAATTAGAAATTAGGCAAGTCGAATCCAAGAGGGTTCCTAGTATGCCTGTGCACGTGACTCACCCCTTCTCATTGGTTGGGTGTTCTATGCGCCTTGCTTTCAAGAAGGGTACGTCATGTCTATGTTTTAATATACCATCATTATAGACGCCTTGCAGTAATTAAAAAAAAAATAAACAGTTTTAGGAGGACAAAACAATGGAAATTTACTCACTTGAGAATCAAAGACTGAAACTATTCCTTTTTTATTTTTCATTTCATTTTGTTTTATTTTATTTCATTTTGTTTAATTTAATTTAATTTAATTTAATTTAATTTTATTTTATTCTATTTCATTTCATTTTATTTCATTTTATTCTTTATTTTTTATTTTTTTATTATTAAACATCTCAGGAAAGATCTATGCAAAACCGTAAAGCCTCCTAGTCTCAAGATCTATGAGAAAGTTGGGTCGTAAAAAAATCACAGGGAGCCCAAGGTTGTATTTTGTGAATGTCTTAAAAATATTAGAAATATGAAACAACAATGCTGACAAATTTTTGTTGTGCATTTACATATCCTTTAGAGGGTTCTCTTTTTAAAAACTCCCCCCTCCTTGCAATAGCCTGCGTGCAGACGGTTGCAGGCTACCATGCAAGGGCTCCCTGTGAAAAAAATCTGAAATCATTCAATCGAGAGTGGCCTAGGTCCGAAGTACGAAATCGAGGCTGCCATGCCCCAGTCCCATCTCGTGTGTAGTTATCGTCCATGTAGAAACAGAAGAACAGATCAGAGAAGCTGCTTTAAATCACTTGATGTCTTCTGTTTTGTGCTAACAGTTTTTGACCAACATTAAATGCCAATAAAGGCCTTGAAATAGGCCAAGTAGGAATGAATGCTGCCATTAAGGAAGAATGTTGACCTCTTTGACGATTCCAGTGAGTATCAGAGCGCCTCGAGTTCAGTGGATCATTCTCACTCTACAACCACATCGGAAAACAGCAAGAAGAGAAAATTAACCAGTGAAGTAAAAAACGGTGCCAGAGCTGTGGCTGCGCTTCAGGGTGACCTAAAACTTCCTCTTTCTAAGAGGCACAAGTCTGAGTACAGTGGAGAAAAGCTAGAAGGGGGTACCCTGTTAATGGCGGACCAAGAAAAGAGAGCTTTTTCCAACTATGGGAACCACTTTAATCATGAGTGGTCGCCAAATATGACCATGGCAAATTCTTCAACCAAGCCAGGTCAAACTAAGAAACTAGTCATTAAGAACTTCAAAGGTAAATCCTGATCTAATACAGAGCTTTCTTATTACGATAGGTATTAAGGTACTAAATTCCTAGGCTTTTAGTGCTTTCAAGATAATGTTTTTATTAATTATCATTCATTCTTGGCTTTGAAGGTTAGTGAAAAAAAAATGTATCAAAAATACAAACATGCAACAGAGAATCAATCATTGTTTCACTATTAATACATTTGCTGTACATTTAACTTGTTTGAGTAATTTTTATTACAACAACAAAAACTATTTTATCTTCAGTGTTCTTGATTTCCTGTTTAGTACACACAATGTCACTAAGATATTCAAGTTGTATGTATGAATAATTTGTTATATAGGTGGAAGGCTTTTCCTTCTCCATCCCCAAGCTTTTAACAGGTCTTAAAATGGTCCATGGTTGAACAGAGTACAATTGTGATATCTAATCAAATGATAATGTAATTATCATTGTAATTATGTATTTTAATTACCCATTCTTGAATTCGTACTTTTGAAATCCAAAAAAAGTCTTTTCACTGCAGGAAGCTTATAAACTGTTTTTTACTGATATGGACAGAATGAAAAAGATTTTTGAACAACAACTATTTTAAGAAATGTTTCTTAATTTTCTAATCAATATATTTTTTTGACTGATATGTTATGGTAGCAAAGCCAAACTTGCCTGATAATTTCCAAGAAGCAACATGGATGAAGTTAAAAGAGGCTGTCCAAGCAATTCACAAGAAAACTTCAATAGCATATAGTCTAGAGGAACTGTACAAAGCAGTTGAGAACATGTGTTCACATAAAATGTCTGCTGTCTTATATGATCAACTCAAGGCAGAATGTGAGCAGCATGTGCAATCCAACATTGGACAATTTACTGGATATCCTTTTAAAAATTTATAAAATATATGTATTCACATTTTAGTAAAATGATATTTCAGTCAATGGTTGGCCATCATTACCAAGAGGATCAAAAATCCAAAAGACTGTGACCATATTGGTGGTGCAAACAAAATTATGAGAAAACGTTTGTTAAATATAATCAACCTGGCTGTGATGATGAAACATGTAAACAGTGAATTTAAAACACTGGAAAATGGCTCCTGCAAAACCTGCAATGGAGAAAGAAGTTACCTCAAGGAGCTGAAGGAGTACAGTTTAATTTGTTTGAAAACTTTGGTTACTGAGGTGGTGAACATGAATTTTCCTGTTCAAAGCCCAAGAAAAATATTTCCTTTGAAAAATTGCGTAAAATCTTCGAAACATCTCTTAAAGTCTGTATGAGCCATGTTTGGTTGTTAAACTTCAGTTTGTCTTCTAATTTTCCTTAACTTTTGACAATGATGCCATGGATAGTCTATTGTATTTAACTAATCTAAACCACTGCTGGCAAGATCACTGTCGACAAATGGTAAGAAATGAATTAATGAATCGATGAATTTATCTGTGATTGAGTATGTTTATATCCATTTTAGGGAACTTTATTGATCTCTTTATCTTTCACTAACATTTTTTTGTGATTGTATAGAGCATTATACTTATTTTTATGCACATTTTATAGAAGTTGCTGTGTTTGTTTAAGATCTTAAATTGGTTTAATTAGTTTTCATTGTATTTCTGTTACATTTTAGATAATGATCAGAAGTATATTTCTATATCTGGACAGGACATATGTTTTACAAAACACTTGTATACTGTCATTATGGTAAGAAATACAACATTGAATAATTCATACCATCTTTAGTTTTAAATATTGAAATCATTTCAACCTCATATCATGTTTTCACAATTCAATTAAATCAATAGCCTGTGTACAGACATTTCCTTATCCCTGTAAGGAAGTGCTGTTTACTTCTTTCAAAATTCATTGAGATGATAAAATCCTATCAAATTGTATTAGCATTATTAATTGTAAAGCCATTATTCTTTGTCAACCAATCACATCACAGTCCTAGAAATCTTGCAAAGACTCCTGTAACCAGGAACACTATTACAGATGCCATTTCACAGAAGTTCCTTTCACCGTTTCTTCCTGCAGGGGGAGGGGTAACGAAATGTACTGCACTCAAGTTATGAATCAAATCCCACTGATGGTTTAATTCAAGTTAGCAACTAAAATAGCATCTCAGACTGGTAGCTTAGTGTTAATTTTACAGATTCTGCATACACATGAATTAATTGTAGTTGATATGCTTATATAGTCTAAGAATTATATAGTCTAAACCTTGGTAATATTGAAGCAGAACTGACTATCATTAAATTCTCAGATCCATTTTCTCAGTCCTATATAGAGAATTTTAATTAATTTAACTGAATGGTACACTGGCTGGGTGGTGTGGTCCTGTGTACTAAGTCAAGCCAATCATAATGTTACATAAACCTTTTTTATTGAACAAATGTGTCAGCCAAAGATTGTGTACATTATGATTGGCTGACATGTGTTGACCAAGAATAGGCCAACATTTGGCCATTTATTAACTGTTTTTTAATGATCTCATGGTTGAGAAATGACCAACTCATAACCAACAAATGACTAAATGGTAGATGGTTGTCTGTGGTTGATTTTAACAATTTTCGGAGTATTGGCCAAAAGATGACTAAAAGTTGGTTGATGGTGTTGGTATATTGTGGAGGTTATTTGTTATTCACTGAAAAATCATGTAAAAAAACTAGTAGAACATTTAAAACACATGATGTAGTTTTCTTATAATTTCCGTAAGGTTGATCCTATGTGGAAATACATCATCAAGGGAGGCTAGTAAAAATGCTAATCATTTATATTGAAAAGCTTACAAAACACAATTTCACCATTTTCTTCACATCAAACTCGAGGAAAAGTCTTATTGAAAATGATGAGATTTTGATTAAATGGAAATGATTGTTTTGTGTATGCTAATATGAGGAATGTTTACCTGTAGGGACATGGGGCTAGATCTGTACAGAAAACACATTATGAGTAATGAGGTGGTGCAGACAAGAACTGTGGAAGGATTATTATTGCTAATTGAAAAAGAAAGGTATGGTAAAATTTTTTTTTATCAGTAGATCCTAATTTTTCATTGACCATTAATACCATCCTATTTCAGATGTGTCATTTTCTTGTGTAATTTTCTTTGTTGTGCATGTTGACTTTGATGATTTGTAACAACTTGGAACAAAATCTGGATTGCCCATTTTTTGCTGTAGTGGGTGGGGTTGGGGAAGGTTAAGGCACAAAAAGGTTGGTGTTTTGATTTTGACAGTGGTTAGCAGACAGGGAATGTCAGTGGGGTTTGTTTTTGTGTTGGAAATTTTAGAGCTTTATTAAACATACTCTGTAAGTCTGACCTCTAGAAATTTAGATGAGAGTAGTAAGGCTCCTCCGACAGCACCATCCTTTATGATTATAGAACTAGTTTTATTTACATATTTTATTTTATTTTTATTTATTTTTGAATGTCCTAAACCTCATATTTATACTTTAGCTAATTTTTTGAATTTTTATTAGGGCTCCTGTTGATAGCAGTATACTACTGTACTACTGATGGGATTACCCTGTTTAAGGAGGCTCGAAGCGGTTTTTGTGTGCACACTCGTGTGCAAAATCATTTGAACTTGCAACATAAAAATTTTGTCCCTCAAAAATCTGTTATTCAAACCAGTATAACTCAAAAACTGGACGGTAAAGTTTCTTTAAATTTTGCATGTGGTTTTTATTTAAGGGATTGTAAGTGCTAAGAAAAAATTAAAAAATTCTGTAATACAGAACATCCTAAAATAAACTTTATTGATTTTTGAGATTTTGCCATTACAGAATTTTTTGCTTTTTGTACAAATCAAAGAACGAGTCATAAAGTCAAAATCACCCAATTTTAAAAGATGTTTACCAAATGGTTTTTGAGTCATGATTTTGTAAATGAAAAACTTTGCACACATTTGAAGTGTTCTATCATTGGCATAGCAATGTCATAATATGTCATTTTCATTTTCATTCCAATCTTTACTTTATTGTCTTTGGTCTTCTGGGTCAACTTACTGTCACATATTAGCCATATAAAATTTTTCAGAGTCATTTTTGTTAGTGTATATGCCAGTTCTAAGACCCTTTCAAGCCTCCTTAAATAAAGGCTTACTATGTATTTCACCCACAAGCTCTCACCCCTCCCCCTAGTAAAAAATGACACCCATGCTCAGTCAATGAAGAAAATATTAACGACCACCATTCAATGAAAGAAATAATTAATAGCCACTAATGATGAAGGTCCATCATACTTGCAGTAAAATGTATTTATATTGCTTTACTAGACATGGAGAGGCTGTTGACAGATCACTGCTTAAAAGCCTGCTAAGAATGTTAGCTGATATACAGGTATTTGAGATGATTTGAGACTGTAGCTGCGCTTCATATTAGTACTACCACATCCTGGTTAAATCAGTTTTACATCAGCCTACCATAGTGGTTTCAAACAATGGATGGACCAATGCCTAGGAGCTTAAAATTACTGAGTACTGTCAGTAGAAGGTGCTGCCTTTGCATCAAATTATATATCTGTGAACGGATCAGATTACTGTGTACTGAAGGGTTCCATTTCCTTGAGAGTTAATAAACAACATGAATGTTGGGCCCCAACCATAAGGTGCTCCACTTGTGTGCCAAACCTGATTTGATGAATTAAGTGCGGCAAAAGAGTGACATCTGAATCAGTTTGGTCTGGCAGTTTCAACTTGGTATGGCATACACATTAAGTTCAACAGGGATTGCTGCATTATGTGACACTGGAGCACCAGCAGATTTATATGGTGCTCTTCTCATGTGCTGAACCAAATGCATAAATTATGCACAATGAAAATCTTCCCATAACTCTCTCTGGCATTCCTTTGTACATGCCTTCAGCAATCTCACATTAAAATATAATTTAGTTTGACACATTAAGTTTGCCACCTGAATCACCACTAGCTCTAAAACAATTCGGAGTCAAACCTAATTGTATTAGGTTCGGCACATGAGTGGAGCAGCATATAATGGATCAGGCCTTACTTGGAGCAATATGAGGCACTTAATAATCCTATGATGCTCTGTGCTGCATTCACATACTGTAGCTTACTGTTGGAGACATTTTACTTCAGTGGTGTGGTGGCTATCTTACATGTAAATATGTTGATTGTTTGATAGATGTATGAAGATGCTTTTGAATCCAAGTTCTTAAAGGCAACTGATGTGTTGTATGCTGAGGAAGGGAACAGATACATGCAGGAAACAGATGTAAGAATTGTTTAATTTTATTTTAATTATTCAAAACAGATGAAAAACATCAACAAATAATGTACTATACCATAACCATTACTGGGGGGATTCCCATATACTAGGGGTGCTTGTTGGATTTGAACAAGGCAATTTATAATAAAATGAGTTTCTGGTACTATAAAGCAATAATAACTTTAAAAAGTAGCACACAGGTACTTATTTTATCTAGTACCAGCAAACATACACCCAGTGACTTCAAGAATTTTGTTTCATCTATGATATATTGTTAATATGAACCATGCTTTCAGCCTAAGCGGCCATCTTCAGGGTTGTGAAAGTGCACACATATAATGCTGAGTTATTTTATTACCTTTGCAAACTTCAAGTCACAACTCCATGTTCAGTACTCCCTCCTTCTGGTGACATATGAGAATCAACATCTTCCTGTTTCAATTTAGGTCCCTAAATACCTCACACATGTAGACAAAAGATTACAAGAAGAAATGGACAGATTAATACATTACCTGGATCATTCTACAAAGTACAGTATAGAGTATTTATGTTTTGTATGCACCAAATTGAGAAAACGTTGTCGGATTCAAAAGGATAAATCATAGAAAGTAAGACCCAAAGGGATACTGGGTAAACAGTTAATAAATCCCATAATATGCATAGGGTGTTGTTGTAACTCTCAAGTATTGCTTAGAATTCTTGAAGAAAGCAATATTCAAGAGTTGCATCAATGTTCAACACATTTTATGGGCCTTATTAACTGTTTATCCAGAATCCTCTTCAATCTCACCTTCGATGATTTAACCTTTTGAACCTGACAGTGTTTTTTCAATTTGGTGTAGTCAAAGATCCAAGTAGCAATTTCCAACACAGTTCAGTTGGGAGGACAGAACAATGAAATATTTTTAGTGAAGAAAAGACTTGGATTTTTTGGAGATTAAATTTTTTTTGTTTTGTCCTCCAAATTGAACTGCTTTGGGAATTGCTGCAAGAGGTCTACATGCATACTATAGGTTGTCTAACTTGTGATTATTGAACAGCACTAGATTTAAATTTTAAGGAAAAGTAAATATTGTTAAATTCTGTAATGCTTGCAACCACTTCAAATTCTGAAACTTGTTGTGTAACATTGTGTGGCAAGTTCTGAGCAAGTTTTGCTTGATATGATACTACCATGTAACATGTTAGTATTTTTCTTTTTTGCACAAAGTAGAAGCCATCTCTTCTCTGGTAGGACAAAACATTTTGGTGGATTAATATTTCCCCTGCCATTCTATTTCCTATTTGGCAGTTCAAAATTGTTTTTGCCTGCCAGTAAAATAAAACTTGACCTGTATTTTGCAGTGCTCATCACAACAAAGAATGTTGTGGAGTGGTTTTTGGCTAAGTCATTTGCTCTGGAATGAAGATTGTGTACTTTAAGACTGCATCTGTGATTTGTAAAGCCAACAAACAAGCAATGGCAGTATTGCATATGATGTTATATCAAAACAATCTACTGTTTTTCCGGCTCGTTTTAGTTAGTTGATTGTTTCTTATTTTCCCATAAATCCCAGAAAAATTTAATCATGATGTTGTGAGAGAAGAAAGCCAATTAAAATGTGTCAAAGTTTTGGTATTTATTTTCTCTCTTTGGGAAAGAACTTTTTTAAAAAAATGATGAACCTGCTTAATATATGCTTTGTAAGCATGAAAGACATTGCAAAAGAAACAAATCAGTTATTTCTTATGAAATATTATAAGGAATTCCAGATTGAAATAATCAAAATCTCATTGTATAAGATTGATTCTCAGTTTCCTCGAAAATTGCCTTATAGATTTTTTTAAGCTTTGTCTAGTACATTTATTATTACTTGAGTACTAGAAAACTTGAAAGTTTCATCATAGAGTGTCTGATTGGATTATTTTGGAGAAAAACAGCATTGTAAAAAAGTAAAGACCAATAGTCTGGCATTGCTATAGTCACCCCCATCGCTAGGAAACCAGTGGCAAATAAAACTTTGATCCTAATTGGTAAATTAAACTTGAAGTTTCAAAGTGATTGAGAAATGTTTTTATTGTGAAATCTCATTTCAAACAATCAACCCCAGGGTGAAAAAACCTACTGCAAACAACCTTAAACACTAAATGATCATGGTTACGGTGAGGGGGACAATACAGTGACAACAAAAAAATCAATATGTAATGTGTTTTGTGGACTGACAAAAAGTGGTAACAGCCACCAAATAGACTAAATATTGTGCATTAAACATCAGAACATCTCGTACTAATGCAAACTATAAAGTTTAGCGATAAGTACATTTCTGACGATGTTTCAACATTCAAACTTCATTATCAAGTCAATTAAAGTTAGTGAAGCAGTTAAGGTTTATATAAGTGTCCAATGTACAAAAGCAAAATTAAGAACAATAGAGTTGACTGAATCATGTCAAACAAAAAGTTTGGCACAAACAGAGTCTGGTGCACATTCAAACCTGGGTGGATTTGTTGAATGAATAGCATCTCGTAGATGAAACAATCGAATTTTTCTCTAAATTTCTTAAGAACTTTGAATTGAGAGTCATTCAATAGGGATACATCCCCATGCTGTTGTAGTAGGTATTAGCCAATGGAGGATCTATTATGCTCTGCCACACCCTGGTGAAGGTGCCGAGCTGTGTAGCCCACATAATTCAGTACCCATAATTTGCATCACATGAACTACACTGAAATTTACAAACAATGCAGTGATGATTTATAACAGGAGGCTTGAGTAAACTTTTAAGGGTAAACTTTTCATAGCTGAGTGAATTTTTTTCAAATTTTTATTGTAGTTAGATGATTCTGTCCCCCTCATTAACAAGCTGTGATGTCATAATGAAATGGTGGGCAATTGGTTGATCAATTATAGTCAGCTGACTGTTGGCTGACAAATGTGAGCTGGTCATTAGTAATTTTATAAAACCACCATTCTTTAAATCCATTTTGCTGTATTTAATGATTTAAAAGCAATGTTACTGTAGCCTGTAAAAACTTTATTTTCTTATGACTAAATACAATGACACCACTATTTTTGTTTCCCTGCAGAAAGCCATTAATCTTATCAGTGGAAAAACAGTTGATTGGACAACACCTTGCAAGTATATTGCAGAAAGGTATTTAGACACTTCTGCTAATCCCAAAACAAATAAATTACAAAATATTCTTAATGGGAATTTTATATTATGCATGAAATAGATGTCAGAGTACAGTATGGTACATGTATTGCTGATATGCAACATAGTTTTTATGTGAGGTAAAGTAGTTCAAGTTTAATTAACATTTTTCAAACTCACAAATCTACCATTTTAAGTGATCTAATTTTTTATCGTGAAATCCTAACCAAAGTCTCCTGAAGGCTAAAATCCTTTGAGGGAAGTGAAAGAGGTCTTTTGTCTGTCCTTAGTGCATAGATTATAAAATATCAGCCATGTTCTAAGTGTAATTAGCTCTTCACAAAAAAGGTTCAAGCCAGCTTCCAGACATCCATTGCTTGCCAATGCATGAAAACAAATTCTTCAAAACTTGGTTTTATGCTGATGCATATATGAATCTCTAACTTCATGTTCCTGGATTTTAAAAGTCGGAAATTTCCTTTTTCTGGTACCAACTTAGTTCTCCATATATTTTGAAAACCTAGCTGTGGGAAGCACAGGTGGTGTAGCAGTGAGAACACTCGCCTCTCACCAGTACGACCTGGGTTCGAGTCCCACCGGGCTTGGGGTGTCATATGTGAGTAGAGTTTCTAGTTGGTTCTCTCCTGTGCTTTGAGGGTTTTTCTCCAGGTTCTCCAGTTTTCCTCACCACAAAAATTCAACTTCTAAATTCCAATTCAATCATGGAACAAGGACCACAGGTTTGTTAGCCTCTGGCTATTAAGTGTTACCCTCATAAACAAGGACAGCTGTAAATGTTGATTTGTCAATTTTTCATTTTAAAACTTGCTTCAAGTTTTGAGAAAAAAATTTTATTTTGAAGGTCAGTTCACTTTCCTTTTCACTATATCTTCAATGAAAACATTTCCTTGACAATAATCAAGAATTACTTTTAAAAATTCTCATGATTTGAAGACTTTTTCACATAAAGGCTCAAAATAAACTAAATGATGTGCTTTTGCTACTGAAAAACTCACAACTAACTTGTTTCAATGTTTTTTCCAGTAAAACTCTTGGAAATTCATTTCAGTTTTGAACACACACTTTGAAAAACAAATCCCAGCAAAAATAGAAATTTCCCAATTTTTTTCCATATATTAAATAAACCCCTTTTTAATTGAGCTTGGTTGCTCTGTATGGGAGAATATTGACCTCAGTCATTTTAGAGACCTTGCTGCCCTCTGTACTTTAAAGACCTTGGTCAAGATTCTCCAATACAGACCTCTCACTTTGTCAATAAGACCTACAGTAAGATTTACACAGGTGAGTTCCTTTTCCAAACAATTTTTCTGGGAAAAAAAAATTCTTTTTTGGCATACTTCGATGTTTGTCATGTAATAAATGGGCTCATCAAATTATGGCATGACTTATAGAAATGTTATAACACAACTTTTTCATGTGTAACCTCTATTTTTATTTTATTACAGGATTTGATAGTTTGATGATAAGTGATCGTAGGTCTGACCTGGCTCTCATGTATCAGTTGTTCTCGAGAGTCAGGAAAGGAACAGAAGAGTTGTGCAAAGCTTTCAGTACATTTATCAAGGTAATTTAGCTGTACATGTACATAATTGTAGCTTACATTTTTGTATAAACATGCTGACTGAAAACCCTTTTTGAAATACATTTACATTAAACATTAAACTCATTTGTGTACAAGTAGAGCTAAAATGATGTCAATACCAATTGAGGATTTTCTCTAAAATGTAAATTTTATCTTTTATGTTCAAATGATGTTTTTATGTTCATAGTCCTTATTTTTTCACAAATCTCATCTTGTTCAATCAAAAATAAATAAACCTGAATATTGGGATCTACGCTGTAGCTATTTACATCTAGACTATTTAATGTTGTAGCATTAAAAAATATGTATTTTATTATTATTATTATTATTATTATCATCATGGCAGAGAAGAAAAAGGACAAGGCCACTACTTTCATGATTTTTTAATTTAACTGGGAGTGATATGCCAAAACTTTTACTCTTGTTCCAAACTTGTGACAAAATCTTGTCTAACTAGACTAAAGCTACTTGGAGATATTTACAGAAATGACAGTTTTTCTGCTGATCAAAATATCACCTTTCCCAAAGTACATATTTTATATTGTGAAAGCACTAATTTTTTCACTGTTTCTACATTCTGTGACACAATCCACTTATGACACTTTTTAATGAGAGACGTTTTCAAGTTCCTTGTTGTATGCACCTAGGAAGTCAAAAACTATGTTCATTTGTGTTATCATAGTACTTTGTGAACATCTTTGATTCCTTTTCATAGGTCTTCATACATGATGATGATGATGATGATGATGATGATGATGATGATGATGATGATGATGATGATGATGATGATGATGATGATGA
>JAAAQI020079117.1:0-16919 GCA_011800005.2 Stichodactyla mertensii | reverse complement strand
TCAAAACGCATCACTCAAACTACATAATTTTTTTGTCATTGAACAACTCACCTCATGTAGATTCTATACTAAGAGCAATGTCGGAAGGTTGATAGGCACTTTAAAATTAGTCACTTAATTGATAATGATGTTAGCAACATCGAAACATCATGTAACCATGTTAGTTTTCTTATTTACTTTGAAAACTATCAACCAAACAACTTAAGAATAAGAAATTATATGAAAACATTGTATTGATACTGGTAGAATACTAATACCTACTTCATGGGGACTGTGATCGTACTTGACAGGAAACTGTTGCACACTAGCAGTAAGAGTATCTGTACTGCTTTGCCTGGTCAGCATACCAGATTTGAGCCTTGGTTTACGTAGGTGGGGACGGCGCCGCCTGAGTCCTCGAAGGTCCTCAAACCTGTGCCCTGAAGAATATTTAGAAAAGTTACAATATACACATATCTATAATACATATATATATCTATAATAAAATGCATTACATTTAAATGAAAAAGAGCAGGAAAAAGATCAAAATGAAACTATACAAGTAATATCAATCACTTATTGGATGAGATTGAATGTATCATAAATTGTCAAGGCTCAGATCTGTGTTATTTGTTGAAGCTATAGGCTGAGGCAGATAATGCAGATTCAAGATCTTGACAATATACAACATCATGTGAAAAATGAATTCAAAAATTGTTTTATTATACCTATTTGAAAATTTAGTGAATTTTTTAGCTTTCCTTCTAGGAATCTTTTTATATTAAGTGCATGACTAAAGCTTGGACTTTGAACTTGACATGATTAATCTATTGTCTGCACATTTTTCTGCAGACAATACAATTATTACACCAGTTCACAGAACATCAAGGATTTGCTGTATGTTGTCTGCCAAGTGGCAAGATAGTTATTAAAATGTATAAATAATAAATAATATTTGAGAAAATTTGGTTGTAAAGCATTAATTAGCATTAATTGTAGAACACATTGATTATATACACTTACTTCAAAAAAAAAAAAAGGTTGTCAGTTGGCAATCTGAAATCTGAACCAAACAATTCACTATTGCTGGTTGTTGCTCAAAGGTGGTGTGTTTAGCTATTTACTAATTGCACACTACTGAAAGATAAAACTTAATTTGAAAATAAATTTAAAGCTCATGTCCTCAATTCCTCTTGGTCTCAGATTTCAGATTGCTGGCCAACAGCCTTTTTTGAAAAAGGTATATAATGATAGTGAAAATCATCTTACATGCAATTTCATGCAAATCTTTCTTTTCTAAATTTGCCTCTTCCTCTTCTTCTGTTGGATATATTTTTGCAAATTCATCAAGCCTTGGTTCAGTCTCTTGAAGAGTTAGAAGTCCAGAACGTAAGCGAAACCTATCAGCCAATGCTTCTCTCTCACTTATTGTCCTGTGTTGCTTGACCTCATGTTTGCGACGATGTCGATGATGATGATGGCGTTTATGACCTTGCCCTTCTAGACGATGTAGACTGAGTAGTTTATCTCTGTGATGAGATTCAATATCTTGTTCTGTTTTGGATGGTATTCGTATAGTATCTTTATCCACATAGTCATTCAGAACAGATACTTCAACAGAATCAGATGATAACTCATCATGTTCTTTTATTTTTGGCATAATATCAACAAGTGTGGAGTCTCTATCTTTTGTAGCAAATTTTCTTAATTGTTTACCATTAGCCAGTTCTTCCTTGTTGACAATTTCTCTCATTTGTATACCAGTTTCTTCATTATCTGGAACATCAACATGGTTTTCAGCCTTTGAAGTGATCCCTTTATCACTAGTCACAGTACCACCATTCACTGAAGAGCCTTTTTCATTCACATGATTTTCCTGCTTTTGTAACTCTTGAAGGGGACTACTAATTACAACTTTTGGAATATCTATTTCTTTAATGTTTTCCCCATTCTTGGACACCAAAGATGGAAGCTCCTCAATTTCAACCTCAGTTGCAGCCATCTCAATGTCCTTACCATCAACAACATCATTACTTTTTATGTCTTTTATATCTACTTCTGAACTATTTTGTAGCTCATCTGGTGAGGAGCTATTTGGTAGCTCATGTTTAGAAGGTACCATTCCTTGAGATGTCTTTTCTTTGTCATGATTTTGGTTTATAAGTTTTTGTAGTTTTGCCTCTCTAGCATGGTCCTTTTTGTGTTTCTTTTTGTGGTGTTTCTTTGAGCTTTTCTTGTTGAGAGAAGATAATTCACCATGATGGGTAGGAATACGTTGCAATGGTTCATGGTATTTTGTTGATCTTTTCCTTCTATCTGGAAATTAACACACATTGACCAAAGTTAAAGTTTTGTCATCTTTCTTCTAATTAAAAAAAAACATGACCTTATAGCTCATTCAAAAGTCAATGTAAATAAAATAAACAAATAAACAAACAACCTGCCCTATTAGTTCAGTTGGTAGATCATTGGTCTGTTGTATGGGAGGTCATGGGTTCAAGCCCTGGCTAGACCAACACTCAGGGTCTTACTGTGGTTCTACTCTAAACTGAAAGTTTATATTCTACCACAGCGATGAAAACATTTGCTGTAGGGACATCAAACTTCAAGTTCTTCCCGCCTTTGTACTCAGTTACGTGAGTTTTTCCAAAAGTTGCTGCCAATATATATGAAGAAAACTATAAGTATGGAGTTGGCACTCTTCAAAGATGTGTGGAATCTACTATACAAACTCACTAAATTGAATTTATCTAGAGAATTCAGAAAAATATTAGCACACTGAATATCATACTTTAGTAGGTGGTGAACTTTCAAGTTAGACATCACAACAGTTCAAGTGCAGATGTAATGAACCAACAAGCAGTAGAATAAAACAATAATTCTGTTGTTTTTGATTTGTTATCCGATTGGTTAACGAACTCAAGTTACCTAGGTTAGAGTAGAACCACAGTAAAATAACCAAGAACGTACTGCCTTTGTAATAATATCCACTCACGGTTAGACCTTTACATGGCTTGGATGATCACATTAATGGCAGTTCCACATAATTTGTATGTTAAAAATGTTAAACATTTACATTTAAGTAAATAAATAAAAAATCAAATAAATATATGCTAAATAAATAAATACTAAATCATCAAATAAAAAAATCTTATTTTTAATTAAAGGTGGGCTGTTGAATAAACAAAAAAATTATATAGTTTGAGTGATGTATCTTGAAGTTATAAAGATTTCTGGTTCCATATGCTAATGACTGTGACATCGAGGAAGTGATCATTTAATATATAAAACTTAACTGATATTCACATATGGAAAATTTAAATTTTGAAAGCATCTCTGTTTTTTTACCCATCGCTTTTATAAAAATAATTGCTAATTACTTTTTGCATAGTAGTCAGTGTTTCCAATTACAAGGAACAACAAATAAACATGACTTCTTCAATGTCACAGTCATTAGCATATGGAATAGAAAAAACCTTTTATAGTTTCAAGATGCATCACTTAAACTATTTTTTTGGTCATTTAACAGCTCATCTGGTGTAGAATCTATACTGACAATATTGCCAGATGTGTCATAGGCACTTTAACATCTCTTAACTTGAAAGGGACAGGACTGACATTCATGTGATCATCTGAGCCAAGTGAAGGTCTAACCATCAATTGTTATGACAAAGGCAGCACTTTCTCAATTATTTTAAGACCCTGATTGAAATGATCATGTGACATTGCATACTTTTACGCACGTAGAATGTGGTGGTGACATTTGGTGTGTGAACTCTGCAGTTTTATGTCAAAGTTTTCATATTTGGCATAAAACTGCAGAGTTCACACGCCAAACGTTGCGTAAAAGTATGCAATGGCACATGATCATTTTGATCTATCCAAATTCAAATCCAACAGATCGCTATTTTCAGACTGTGAACAGTTTAGTGAATTTGGTAGCAATAAAAACGTCTTCTAAGATTTTTTTTCTGTTTTCTTATGTAAGTGAGCAGTCTATCTCTACTTCGAAAAACTAAAATTCAACAAAAATTGTCTAATTATTTGCATTTTCTACTTCTCCAAATTGGGCTTCTGAAATCTTAAACTTTGGGAAAAGGTGCTAAAGTTGAGCTTGTTTCTGAAAAGTTAAGAAAAATTTCTGCATCAGTTCAAGACCAATGACTAAGGCTTAATATACCTTTTGTAGAACTTGCCGGACACTGAAAATGGTGACCCATTTTGGTTTTGAATCACATATATTTTCTAGTTATCATGAAGGATCATTATTACCAATATACGCGGCCAAACAGAAAACTGCCTTGCTGTGCTCAGGCCGCTACGTGGGCACAAATGAACAACATTCCCTCCAAAAGTCATTTTATTGTCCTATTGGCACATGTGCACATGTTTTTCAGCCCTGCTCTGCTGGCCCAGTATAAAACAAGGCAGAAAAAGTGATGAACTCACTGATGTTTAGTTTCTATGCACATCCTCTCTAATGTACAGTCTTATAGACAGCCCACTACTTTCAAGAACTACAAAATATTGTGTGACCCACCCCCTGTTTTACCCCAAACCCACCCCCTTTACTTTATAACCAGTCCCCAAGTGCTAAAGGATGTTCTGACAACTACTACCAAGGCTTACTTTTGTAATCCTTCTCGTCAAAGTTGTAGTCATAATGCGATGTAGGAGTATTTTCATCCTCAGACGTTACGTGACCACTCAATTTTGGTGTAACGTAAGGACGATCAAGGACTTTCTTGTACTGCTCTTTATCCGTGACCAACCTCTTTGCCTTCAAATACAGAAAATAATGCTCAGTCAGCTTTAAATTCCTTTTTATGATCAGCAAAACAAATTCGTAAATTAATAAGTTAATATTAAAGCTTAATGATCTGTTGCAAGTACTGTAAAAACGTACCCCCTTCTCAAGCTCAGTTAATTCAACTTCTTCTACTTCAGGTTGTTTGGTAGCCATGTTCATTTAACACCATCTGTTCTGCAGCAATTCTTTTATGCACAAGGTAGAAAACAACATTAATAAGTAAGTTCAGCTATTCTTCATCCCAGGCGCTTCCTTCGTTGGAACAGAATGTATATGACTTGAATGTAGTCTCGTGACCATCAAAAATAAACTGAACTTCAGACTGCATCAGTGTTACTTCAAATTCCTTCAGCGGATCCTTCCTGTTGTTACCTATACACGACAAAATGGCATTCTTCCATGACTACAGGTTACATGTGATCTAAAATGGAAAAACAAAGTGCTATTTTAAGCTTGTTTTTAGTACCAAACTTTCTCGACACATCAAGCTACCCTTACTTACAAGCTTGTTATCCGATCAAGACGTCCCCCTTTAAGGAAGCCAATCAAAAAGCTGGAATACGTCACGTGTTCTTTTCGGACCACGTGCTTAGTATTGTATAAATGGAATCACGCCAGATTATTGCTGGTCTTGGTTACGCAGACCCCTCTCAGCCAACCCTCGGCTAACCGAGACTAGATCATGACTGGGTCATTGCTGAAAAGTTTCGGGCTCATTCAGTTTACTACATTTTCGAAAATGTTTCCGAGAAAACTAAATTATTAGTCCAAAGAAAGAGATGTATGAATAACCCAAAATGAATTCAGTTGCTACACTGGCTAGCCCGGGGGCTAGCCCATTTGGCCGATACTTTTTACCTTATTCTAAAATACGTCTTTGGGCTCCCTGTGGTGAATAGAGGAGGTTTTGTACGGTGCCTGCCGTGCACCAAACAATAGGTTGTGGTTAGATACCTGTGGTGCCGTGGAAATAAGTCTATCAACAATGTCTCAACGAATAACCGATCGTGCTGGGAGTTGTACATTATTTATTTTATTACGCGAGTTATCAATTGGCGGGTTGGCGCCAACTTCGACTGCACAGCGAAGACTGGATAATAACCGTCGACAAAGTTGGACAAGCATTAATTCATGTCCATTCGTGTGATTCGACCTAAAACCAAACAATATTGTGGTGGAAAAGCGGGAGGATGGTATGTATAACCTGGTAATAATTTACTTTGGAAAGAATTGCAGGATTTCACTGAACTTCACCGCCAGTCAAGAGTCCTCTCGGCTAAGAGCAACTGAAAAATTGACAAATCCAAGTCCCCTTATATTGCTCCGCAAATTGTCGAATAAGGGCGCAAGAGATGAGTTACATGGCGACATCGTCTCGATACTAGGATATAACATTCCTTTTTGAATCTGATGGACTCAATGTGGAGTAACTATCGAATACCACGTACTAAAAAATGTTCCCCTATACTATATACACCTATTTCAAAAAACGTTGTTGTCGCAGCTGAAGGCGAACAGTCAACACTCCAAGACTGCAAAGGATTTCGGTAATTTTTCAAAATTAATTCATCAAAAGCATATTTTGGTTGCATGCGTTTGTGATATAGACCCATTGCACGTGACGTCACGGAGGGTTTCGGATCACGTGACAATGACATCTGGGGGACAACTTAGCGTGACACTTGGTTAGAAGTACACGAGAAAACATTAGTGATGGTCCATTTTTGTGCCGTTTTCGGTTGTTCTAACCGTTCAAATCGCGACAAAGACAAGAGATTCTTTCGTTTACCTTCTATTAAAAGTAATGTAGGACAGAAGATCCAATCGCAACAAGAACAACGGAGAAACGAGTGGTTGAAACGGATAAAACGTCAAGACCTGACCTGTTTCTGGCAAGCTGCAGTGGTAGTTCAGCTGTTAAACCGAATATTTTGGAAAATACCAATACTGCAAACGTGATTTATGAGAAAAATTACCGAAATCCTTTGCGGCCTTGGAGTGTTGACTTATGCTTCGGCTGTGACAACGATTTTTGAAATAGGTGTAGATAAACTATAGACCTACAGTCAATGTCATTATCGTTGTCCACCGAAAAAAGACATTTAGACTACAAGAAATATCACGTGATACCTAAAACCTCGCTCTTAATGCTTGTTAAAGAAATGATTTTGTACGTGGAGTTTATATTTATTATTCTCTGTTAACTGTTAATAATATTATAGTTTAAATTTGAGTTTTTATCCCTTAAAACGAATAAACAAATGAATCACATGATATTTCTTTTAGTCTTAAATGTCCTTTTTCGGTGGACAACGTTAATGGCATTGACTGTATATCTAATTTGGAGTTTTTTTCCAAAGCATGAAAAAGTGGTGGCATACCAACTCACTCGACATCTACGTGAAAATGACCTCTGTCCATTGGATACTTTAACGCTACGCTTGATCGCACTGTACATTATTATTCTGTGTAACATTCTTCATTTTCATTCCCTGACGATGCTGTAGACAGCGAAAGCTCGGAAAAAAGAAATAAGAAAGATCTTCACACTAGCAGCCAAGGCTACATTTGTACACTTATCACCTTTTCTCTACATGCTGCTAAAGGATAACTTTAAACATGATTTGTTTATGTATGCATAATAATTATATTGTACAAGTGTGTTCAGTTGAAGTTTCCTGTAATATTTTTCATAGATTTTATTTCTTTCAATCAAAATTGGTCAAAGTTTGGAAATTTCTTGTCAAATATATTTGATGTTTCATAAGTAGTCTAAAGAACATGTGAGCTTGTTGTATCGTGTCTAAAGATTCATCGATACAAGCTAACATGTTCTATATATATGTTCTCTCTATATATGGCTATTGGATCAATTGGAGTATTCCAAATCGGTCACATGGAAGACCTTTATGCAGCATAATTCACGCAGTTAGTGACTTCCTGTAGGTACCTTAATATGATATAATAATGCCTACAGGAAACCACTGCTTTGCTTCCAGCAGTACTAATAACACTTGCACACATCAGTTTTAATTTCTCATCATTGACCAATCTCCAAACAATGTGGGATGACAAGTGTACCTTGTACAGCGTTGCGCATTATCAGATTGTCCAATTTTTATTTTTTGAAATATCTATAATCTTTAGTTTTCAATTAGTGTCAATTAGTGGCTTAAACACTTAAAACACTAAAGTGTTTTAAGTGTTTTATCACCTTCAGCTCCAATCTTTATACCTGATGAAACATACTCTCTTAAACTATGCTTCAAACTCATACATAATTAATGAGCTATTAGTCCAATTGGATTAGCCTATTTGGTCACATGCTTGAAATTTTATACCTGATTTAAGGATCCTTATAGTATTCTTTATACAAATAATACTAATAAGGGTGCCTTTATCAGATATAAAGCAGTCTCCTACTACACCCCTATTCACTGGTCCTTACATGTGCGATCAAATTTGTGCATTTGTACCTCAACTGCTCATGCTCAATAGAAATTTAATATCAATTTTTATAAGTTTTACTTTTTTCAGTATTTATCTAATGTGATTACACTTCATAAGTTCCTTGGCAGTTTCAAAGCCGTTCAAAAAACTTGAGATCCTGTTTTATTGGGTGTAAAGATTTTTGCCTGCAGTTCGAATCTTTATACCGGATAAAACCACTCTCGTTTTTTACATGAATTATAGCTAGTATACCATTTTAAATCAAATAACTATATAGAGATGATGTGATCAATACAACAAACATTTTTATTAAAAAATTACATCTCAAATAGTATCAAGGGGATGTAGTTTCCATGTGGGAATCAGCCCAACTTTTTACAGTAACTGTTATCAACAGTGATTATAAAAGCACTTATAACTTAGATGAAAATGTTAGCCCGAATTACTAAAGTTTCTTAGTGTATCAGTCACTTTCCCTAAGCTGACACTTTCTTCAATCATGCCCATTATGTCGCTTGTGCACAGCGTGTAACCTTGTGCAGCTTCAGACTTTGGGAGACCGCAATGGCATGTTAAGGGTCTTTGGCTTGTACTTTCTGTGGTACATATGACACAACACTATTCTGAGGGGAAGCATGAAAAGGGTCCATCTCTGGAAGCCACAGAAGAGATACAAACTCATGGCGGAAAACTATGAGCCATCAGAGATGTTTTCTGACATTGCAAGTGTTCTTTATATAGCTCCCAATTTTCTGGTGTTTGGCTTCTCGACCTTGCATGCTATTGAGCCCAAGGTCATAACCAAGGTCATCATATAACTTCTTTGTATGGTACGGGATGGCATATCCCCTACTGTCCAT
Organism: Stichodactyla mertensii; assembly: GCA_011800005.2. Lineage (NCBI taxonomy): Eukaryota > Metazoa > Cnidaria > Anthozoa > Actiniaria > Stichodactylidae > Stichodactyla > Stichodactyla mertensii. Next base: position 7,820 of record JAAAQI020079117.1, on the reverse strand, counting down.
ACTGTTGGACTGACTTTTGCCAGGAGAAGTTGGACGGCAGTGAAGTACTGTTGACATACATCATTGAGTTCCTTAATTTGTGCATTGGTAATTTCCACACGGGAATACAACGAGGCTGCATTACGTAACTTAACAGCAATAAACAGTAGCCCATGTAATTTAACACGTGTGCCATTTGAAAGTGATGGTATCTTCAACAGTAGATGGACAAGACAGGATGATTGCAGGGAGAGACTCTTTGATTCATGGCCTGTAAAGCGATAGAAAAAATCCATACCTTTTTTCACAAAACCACCTTTCTTTGGAATTGTACAGGCGACCACACTGGAGGGTAGCTTTTATACAGGTCAAGAAACACATCAAAACTGTTGTACTGGACAAGTCTGACAATGTGGTGGCACGTTTGAGCTGGGCCTGGTCAGTATATTGCATTGCAATTATAAGCACCTGGGAAAACCATTGCTGCTAGGCGTTGTTGGTATCGTGGAGTGGTTCTGCTTTGAATAAGTCCACATACTTGCCAAGGTGGCACAAAGTCTTGTCTTGATTTCTGATCTGAAATGAATTTGGTAACTTCAATCCTCTTTTTACCAGGAGCAGATTTAAATTTATCAACTTTTTCAACAACTGAAATCCTTGTATTATAATCCCAAGGCTTCCATGTTGAACCTGGAGAATCACCTATTGAACCACCAATCTTCCCTTTATTTTCCTTGTTCACATCTGCTAATGATGAAAAATAGTGAGCAGCATTATTGAGTTCCCCTAACATGCAGGCAACCCATTTCTTGTCGGCAGGGATAAGTTTAAACTTAAACATAACCCTGTTATTACAAGGGGTTGTTAATAACTTGCTTGCCAACTGGTCCATCTCCTCTACCAAGCACTCGGTGTATTTAATCATGAGGGGATGGTCTTCTGAGCAGTTTGCTCCCATAATTTGATGGTTCTCAGCTCTGAACTTTCTTCAGAATATTTAGAAAGCTCACCATGGAAGGCTAAAACAAGCAATTATTGAGCAATTAATTACTATGATGAAGAGAAAAACTTTTTATCAGTTTTTCAATTTTTGATATTAAAATTTTCACGTATTATGTACTTATTGACTGAGTGGGAAGGCACCAATGGGAAAATATTTGGCTCAAGGTGATGTTAAATGACTGAGAGCAAAAAATGTCCCAGTACAGTCAGACTAAACTCAGTCAATAAGCACTTTATCATATGACTATTTTTTAAGGCTACATGTATTTTTCCAAATGTTTTCATAAGAGAGCGCACAGGGCTAAACATGGGTCATATGATAAGTTAAGATAGATATGCCACAATAATGAAATAAGTAGCTAGGTACACTGTAGAGACAAACTGTGAGCTAAACTGTCATTGTTGAACCTTATCTATTTTTGTCTTTTTTTTTTTAATTGTATTTACCTGCCATCCTTAATTTTCTGACATACATTATATTGTTTGTTTATATATAATGTTAAATCAAATTATATTTCATAGTTTACTTACCGGTTGCTGTGTCATCCCTACCAAAGGGTGCTCCATCTGCTTCGACCACTAAATAGAATACACCCTTTTCACCTTTGAACTAGTGGAGACATGGAATCCAGAAACAGATATTGATCAGCAAGACGGAGCAAAAAAGGCTTAGGGGTCTATACATACCAGGAACAGGCTCAAGGGAGTACCGCTCAGCTAGATTCTCAAGCTCTAGTATTTCACCAATGTCAATATTCCTAATGTAACTAATTATGGCTTTGTAGGGAACATACTTGGGGATTGCACAACCAGGCATAAACTCTGCAGGTTTTTTATTTTTCTCTCCATCCTGTGCACCATTACCACCATTTCTTAATCTGGTGTATTTTCGGCTTGAGACAAGACCTTCGCACACTCCTTATTTTATTCTTCTCACTGGATTCATATTCCTTCACTGCTTTTTTCATAGTTTTTGGCACAACTTGTTTAGAACATGTCTCAGATAACTCTATATAGTTCTTCATACGTTTTTCTCCTGCGGCACCAATCAAAGTTGTCCACATTCCATCTAGGATGGGGCTTAAACTGTCTTCCTGACCGCTGTTGTCTATCCTACAGTGAATAGGCTTTAACACTGAAAGGGTCTTTTGCCGCCTCCTCTTTTGCCCCCAAGTAGCACTGGTTTCGAGAGAGGTTATCAAGTTTCTCACTGGACTCTTTTGAGATACGGATGGTGATGGTACATCTCTTTAGCCTTTTCACTTGTCCAACATTCAAGTCTGAGATTGTATTTTCAAGCTATAATAACAAGAAATATATAGCAGATAATCAGTAGAGTTCTTTTTGATACCTAATAATATAATATCTTTTTTATATCTTAAATTGTTATCTTATTTTGAATATGAATAACCCATTTAAAACCAAATTATTACATAAACTTAAGTATCTACATCTGAAATATTTAAGCAATCAATTTATAGATTCAACAAGCATTGAAAGAGAAAAAAGACACTAAAGTTTGATGTTAATCGTGGATATGATCATGGCCGGGAACATGATTTGCCAAATTTGGCTTAGTTTTGGAAGAAAAATACTAAAATTCAGGCAATTCTCTTAAAGCCAATCAATCTTTTGTACCTAAGCTTAAGTCTTATAGGAGTTTGTGTTTACCACAAGACTTGCATTGTACAGTAGTTAGTAAACAAAGCATAATGTATGTTGAATTACAATTGACCGTTTGACTCTTTGTTTTCCTTATTTTTTCTTCTTTCCTGTGAAGCTCTTCCTTTAGTTTACGTAGTTCTTTATCTTTCTCACATATTTCATTTTTTTCATTTTTTGTATGTTCTGATCTGAAGTTTTTTGTATATTAAAATGCAAGTTTCATCCTTTTTCTTCGGTTATATTCAGCCAAGGAAAGGGCTTCTTCCCGCCAGCGACCACGACAACAGAGCGGGCACTGAAAGCAATGAGATTTTTTTTTAAATTTTAGCCTCAAGTTAAAACAAAAAACATTTTTTCCGTAGAGTAATAGTTGGACCAAAATCGTGTGACTTTAGAATTTTAAGTTGAGCTTTATATTAAAAGAAATTCTCAAAGCAAACTCACCTAACATTTTCATCATTAACGGCTTCCTCTTCTCCAATCATTCCATTTTAGAGGCACTATTTTTGGTTTAAGTTGACAAGAAATACAGACAATTTTGATATCAATTCAAACACAAACTCTCCATCTTTGCAGCAATGGCGGTCATTCTCGAGATGCTGGTCCCAGTCCTTCAAAAAATGAAAAAATTACAGTTTGGCCGAGATCGCAACGAAATGGCTCCCATGATCCTTTGAGACCTTGTCAAGGCGCCATTTTTGAAAATTTTACCCACGCGAAAATAGTACATCAGGGGGGTGGGTTGGCCGCGACGTGATCTGAGACTACTGCACCATTTGCTGACTGACTTTATGGAGGTATTGGTTCCTGATGCTGCTGCTGCTGCTGTGATGGCTGCTCAAATACCGAAGTACTAAACTCATCGTCGTCATCTTTTAAGTTGTCAAAGTTGTAATCATCATCATCTTGTAAGGAAGTTTCATCCTCATCCATAAGACACTGGAATTCTGGTTTCATTCTGATGTACAGTGTTCCCTGGCCCACCATTTTCTTGAGTACTGCATAATTGTATTCTGTGCCCTTGCTTAAAATCATGAGAGAGATCTTCTTTTGAGTTACCTTGATAAAATCAAAGTCTGTCATACTGTATTTCTCCTTTAGCGATGACATAATTTCTTCTCTAATAATGGACTCGCTATCTTTTTCAGTTAGGGTAACCATGCCTCGCTCTATTACCATACTTCTTTTGAGAGTATCTTCTTGTACTTAAGGATCTTCCTCGCCTCTAATTAATGCAAACTCAAATGGTTTATCTTTAGCACCTTCTCTTTTTTGCTAGCTGCTTTTTTGTTTTGAGTGGTTGATGATGCGATTTTTCGTTTTCATTTAGTCTTCTCAACACTCCTCGGCTCGAACTCATGTGCATCATAGCCCTTGCTCTTGCAAGGGTTTGAGACACGGAATTTGATGATGGTCCATTGTCAGAGCATGAGTTTGAACTAGCGGTAACATTACCACGGCTGTTAGTTTTTTGACCTTCGTTTGATTTCAGAGCAAACAGCACATCTGAAGTCTTTCGTAGTAGACTTGCTGCTTCCTTAATTGCCCTTTTTTCCTCCATTTTAAATCTCTGTTCGCTAGCTTTCGCTAGCTAGGTAATCAAAATGGTCTCCAGCTTTCTACCAGATCCCTGGCTCGAAAATGGCGCGAAAGAACCGGGCTCTCGCGTTTATCAAAGCCACTCGCCTCAGTGCCAAAAAATTGAATGCTTTCACGGAATGAATTTAAATGGTTATTGAATCGTAAATTTAAATGCAATTTCATAGATTAAATTGAACAACTATCAGTGGATTAAATTGAATGGAAAACAGTTTGTTTTATTAAACTGATATTTATATACAATATAGATAATAGATAATATATATTATTATATCCACATCCACTCCATTTCTCTTTCTCTCTCTCTCTCTCTCTTTATTTATTTATTTTTCATCATTGTCCCTGTTCTATTACCTCCAGTCAATTTATTTTTTTTCTTTTTTCCCCTTCTTTCTTTTCTAAAGCTACAAATAACACTGAACATTCATTAAAAACATAAAAACAAGTGATTCCAGATTCTCCGCTTTGATCTGAATGACCTATAGTTTATCGTCTTGGGCAATAACAACCCGTTGTAGAAGACCTTTATTATAAACAAAAAAAAAATGAGTTTTGGTGGACGTCAATCAAAAGCGTTTCTATGACAGCGGGGACTGACGTGAATACTCACGTGAACAACACACGTGCAACACCGATGCCCTTGCTTCTTGTCGCTGCGAATTTCTCGCTCGGGATATATTTTCTTAAACATGTCACAGGATTCCAACTTCGAATTTCAAACGCTTGACTGAAAAGCTATCGGTATTGACTTACCTGATCTTGAAGGCACTCAAATCATAGATGCAGAAGGTGACTTGGTAAGTAATTACAGCTGCCAATTTTTACGGCATTGAGGGTTTACGCAAAACAACTAAAGAAGGCTCTAACTATATAGTTTACTCTTTTACTAGAGGCAAGTTGTCATTTATCTGAAAACTAGAAATGGACGAGTTGACCGTGCAGAGTGTACACCTTTTGCATTGCCACAGAGATGGACTTTCGCGACTCTCAAGTCATGTGTCGAGGATTACATCAAACGGACCAACATTATTATCGAAGTAAACATCGAACAGCTGTACTATAAGAAGGCCAAGGGGAACGCGGTTGTTAAATTTAATGACGATAGGGATATAGTTGCTTTACTGAAGGAATACCCTCTTACATATAAAAGCGGAAAACGCCGACAAGAATCGACTATGTACCTGGCGGTCGACTATCGAGCAGGTAACATATCGATCTTGTTTCAACAATTTCCTCGAAAAAAACATTTAGTCCTCTAATTTTCTTATTCTAGTGAAGAAAACAGGCTTAACCCCACGTAAATCACCCAGGTTGCAGGCCCGAACATTCGATATATTTGTTTACGAACTGAGTGAAGACATGAAAATTTCATCCAATACCGATGTCTTGCATAAGGTCAAGGTAGATTGGGGTATAGAAGATATCAGAACCATCCTCAAGACGTACGAGTGAAGCCAAAAAGTCTACACCCCAGCAAAGGGTCTGTTTTGGATACGGAAAGGTTCCAAGCAGTTAGTAAGCCTAAGGAATGATCAGGACTTTCAAACCTGCAAGCAAGAATATAAAGATAAGTGAGATCTAAAATTGGCTTGCAAAACTGTCAGTCTCGAGCAAGACTCACAAGGTATGGATATTTTCTTTTTAGAACATACGCTTATATTTTGAAAATTGCTTCAGAAATACCATAGTGATCTCTACCTATACACCGCTTAAATATTTAGGAAAACAGAGAGGAAAACGTACAACTTATCGTTGCGACTGTGAAATTTACAATGCTTTTAGAGAAACTCCAGTCAAGACAACTGTCAATCAAACAAGCTGTTTTGAGAGTCGCATTTCAAACGATAATGGGAATATTCTTTCTTTCTTTATTTCACACACTAAGTTACATAAATTATTTACAGATATAGTACACAATAAAATTACATTTAAAAAATGTGGTAGTAGGCCAAAGATGAGAAGATTAAAACTGTATGCAGTGGTAAAAGAAGCTTGGCTTTCAGGTTAACCACTGCCGTAGTAAAGTACTAAGGAAGCTAGGGCCTCATGCAGATAGAAGGAAAACATAGAAATTTATAAATCCAAAGGATAAATATGAATAATGAAAGTAAGATTTCTATAATTTTTGATAGTTAAGAGCGACTGTCTGTAAGGGTCGAGAATCGGATTTCAGCAACCATTTTCCTCATACTCTGCCAGATGATACCTTTGGACTTACCATTTTCAAAAAAACATATCAAAAGGTTCCAACGAATTTTTATTTTTGAGAAAATCGCTCAAGTCTGACACCGGGGTTGACTTCCGGTTTTTGGCTATGCTAAAGGCCGCAAATATGTCCCAAGAACAAAGCGCTGCTTTGTTCCACAAACGTAGATTAACTCTTCTAAGTTAAAGTAAATAACAATCATCTCTGGAAATAAAATCGTTTATTTTCTACGCACCAGAATGTTAACGGTAGTGAAAAAAGGCCGAAAGAAAAGAGCTATATTTATCGAGCAAAAACATGTACTGGTACCTAATTTTCTTGAAAATAAAATTCATTTCCGAAAAGAGTAGATATTCAAGTTGGTCTGTACCAAATTTCATGCTCGAAATCAAAGTAATTCTTTTCGAAAACATCTTTCTAAACAATCTTTTTGTTGGAAAAAGATCACCATAGTAAAGATAGTAAAATATTAACGATTGATTTTTCTTAGACACCTTGGCAGACACCTGGACCCACACAGCGACATGTTGGTGCAAGCAAAGGTAGAAAAACAATAACAAGGATGATGCATGATTATACCAATGCATTTGCAATTTAATGAACTCCCACAATTCCTATCAGTCTCAGATCAACCATTTCTTGATAATCAACATTAATTGAAATAGGTATAAATATATATAAAATATATACATATAAAGTCATCAGATCGTTCAATAGTACTGTTTTGTAACTATGATTTAATTTTTGATATAATTTGCAGCACCCAATCAGATGACCACAGAAGATTGTGTAGGTGTCTTGAACTTGATTGGCCTAAAAAATCATGCTGATCAATTCATAAAAATGCAAGTTGACGGCCCTATGTCAGAGGCTCTTATTCATCCACATTTGGGCCAACAAATTATGCTTTCACTTGGAATAGAGGATGAAAGAGAGCGTCACATACTTGTTGCTGAAGTACACAGGCTAAAAGCAAATGGCTACAATAAGTACAACAGCACCAACACAACTGCAGTTTGAGAACTGGCATTTCTTTGATTGCCTTAAAATGCTTTTGTTCTTTCAAAGTAATAGTTAGAACTTTGTGAAATTTTTATCAAACCTACAGTTGAGAGAGTTAACTTCTGGTCATACTAGCAAAATCACAGCACCGTCAAATAAACGATCAATGAATTTTGGTTAAGGTATCAGGATATGTTTGTCAGAGAATTTTTCCTAAAAAATTTTTTTTCGACATTTCGATTTATTACAATGTTATCTTCCATATTCTGTGGGAAAAAATCATAAAAATCTTTTATTTCAGAAAAAAAAATTGTAAAAAACAAGATCGTGACTTCAAATCTGCCGGAAACGTCCTGTCAACAGCATA